>JASDQU010815628.1:37028-48934 GCA_032191745.1 Picea mariana
CATCATAGACTCTAATGTTTGGTTTTGAATGGCCTTGGAGAGTTTCCTCTCCAACCTAATCCAAGGCCCTAGTCCTAAACTAGTGTGTCAACCCTACAAACAAAAAGTCTAATAGATTTTAAATTAGCATTTCTTTTATGGGTTTTCTTACGTCATGGGGTATGAAGGTGAAACTTATGATGTGTAAAGACTAAATAAAAAATGAATGAAAAAAAACTAGAGACAAAAGACTTTTACTAAATGCAAAATTTTCAGCAACTTTTCACAAAGAAAGAATTCTTTTTCTTTTCAATTTTTCTAAGATTTTATGCAGCAAAAATAAAGAAATTTCACTCAACTACGAGCTACTTATGCTCTAAATTCACTGCAAAAACTCATGAAATAAAGACTTCTCCCTACCTAATGATGCAGAAACACACTCTTCAAACAAAGAAGAAAATGAAAAGGGATCTTTTTTTTTATTTAAGTGCTAAATAAAGCAACCAAGGGAAAATACTGACAAGCACAAAATGAAGAAAGACAAATTCTGGCTTAAAGCGCAGATCACAAAGAATCAGAGAAAAGACACACAATGCAATAAAGAAAACAGAGACTCTTAAGCTTGCCTAAAAACCATAAAGAAAAGTATCTTTTTCTTTTTATATTTTATGTTCAACTATCAACTGAGAAAAATGAGGCTAAGGGTCAGATGACCTAACCTACTGACTGTTCAACCCTAGACTCAAACACCTGAGAGGAATACTTCTCATCAAAGGAGGGGTTGATTGCCCCACCCTGAACAAAAAGTAGCCTGTCAAGCACGCTACTGTGACTATAACAGCACGCGTGCGAACGCGTGCTGAGCTGAAACAGAACGTGCGTACACGCGAGATGACCTTGTACAGGCCGCATGTATGTATAACTTCTAAGACAAGGATACAAACAAGCAGTTCAGACTAGGAAGAGGCCTCTGGTATTGAAAACCAGGGTCCCTTGAAGGCTTGAATGCTCTTTCTAGCAGAAAAGAAAAATAATTGTAAGGAATAACAAGACACAAAAAGAAAAACTGAGACAGGACCGTGAACCAGCAAGACTCAGACAGGATTCCAGAAAACCCCTTGAGAATGTATAATTCTGACAGGGAAGAGGAGGACTGCCTCTTAAATTTCTCTGAAATCCTACACGCTACTGAAACCTCTACAGCTAGCGTTCACACGCAGGCTGTAAGAGGTTAGGGCGTGGGTACATGCGTACAGGCCTTATGTAGGCTGCGTGTACCTCTGTGTGTCCCGAAAACTACTGTCAAGCAGAAGTCAGAGAAAACTGGTATGAAGAACCAGGCTCCCTGCTCACTCAGACCTCATAGAAAAATACAGGCAAAGAAACAGAAAATCTAATCTTTTTAAACTACCCAAAAAACTCAACTAAATCCAGAAACCCTAAAGATTATCTTCCCCAGTATGGTCACCAACTCTGTTGTTGGGAAAAATACCCTACGGACTAACAAACTAGGGTCAAACTTGCATGCATATTTTGACCATAAAGAAATTACTTTTTAACCTGCCACCCAAAACTTAAACCCCTCTTTCACGATACATGCATGGAAAGGAACTACTAACCTTGTTATTGATGTTTGGTGTAGATCCTCCATTGCGCTTTGACTGCTTGCTTGCGTTGATCCTTCCAAAGATAACCTACAATCAAGACAAACAACTATGCATGCATGCTACTTTTCTACTTGAGGGTTAGAAATTAAGCATAAATTAAACAAACCATAGATAACTCATGCATTGGGATGGGAAAAGTATTCTTTTATTATTTGAAAAATGAATCAACTTACAATCAAAGTCAAGACCGGCCACCGCTCCTTGATCTTGATCCTGGGCTCCTCCTCTTCTGTCCTCCAACTACTTTGTGTTAATTCTCCTTTGGCTTTAGGAAAGGCTAAAGGGTTGGGACAATGGATTCGGCAAATGGGAAGAGTTTCTTCGCTATATTTTTCCTCCTTCAAATGGTACCCCTACCCCTTATTTTATAGGCTAGAAGGAGCTAGGGTTTTGGACGAACCCTCGGCCATGCATGGCTGGGAGTTTCAATTAATTGACCCATAGCTTTTTGTTCCGTCGGCAACTTTCCTCTTTTTGTGCTTTGTTAGGTACACGCGGGCTGTAGTGGGCCTACCAGCATGCACACGCGTGCAGTAATGGGTTAGGGCGCATGGGCCTTGACTCAAGAGGGTTTTCAAAGAGTTTGTTCAGCATAGTTTTGGCAAGGAAGGGATATGAGTTGGCCTGATGCCAGGTAAGCATGTGTGGTGCAATTTAGGGTTATAAAACCTGTTTGAACCCCTTCCCCCCTTAGTTCTCCTCCACCTATCATCCCTATGGTAGGAGCTAATCCCCCAGAAATAGAATGGACACTATAGGCCAAAAATGCCCCTCTCATTTTTCCTCAGCCTCTTAATTCCCTCCTAGCTGGTGGCTACCTTAAGAAACTTCCTAAGTATAGTGGGGAGGGAGATATTACCACAACAGAGCACCTTGCAACTTTCTATAGTTATGCCGATAACTATGTCATAGTAGACGAAGATGTATGGATGAGGAATTTTGTCCACAGTCTTGATGGAGAATCCATATAGTGGTCCAGGGCCCTCTCTCTTGGATCCATTGTTGGGATTGAAGTTTTAGATGATTTCTTCTTCAGACAATGGGGGGATAGCAAGGTCTTCATGTATTATATCACAGAGTTTGGGTCCCTAAAGAGAAAAGAGGAAGAGTCTGTCTCTGACTTCTCCAAAAGATTCAACAAAATGTATAATAAGATCCCTGCTGAGATAAAGCCTATAGAAGCCTCTGCCAAAATTACCTATGCTAGTGCTTTTGACCCTGACTTCTACCTCCTGTTAAGAGAGAGAAGATCTACCTCCTTGGCTCATATGCAAGATGCAACCCTAGAAGTAGAGTCTAACGTATTGGCAATTGACTGACTCAGAAATAAGGCTGACAGAGACAAAGAAAGGGGAAGAGATGAAGCCTCAACCTCCAATTCCTCTGCCTCCCCCCCTCAAATGGATGAAGTAACCAAGTTACTAAAATCACTTTCATCTCGAATGGAAAGGTTGGAATTAAAGGGGAAGAAAACATACATAAATCCTCAAAATTTTGATAACAGAGGCAACTTCAGAAGGCTAAGCAACAATGCTCCTCATATTATACAAAGAGAAACTCGGAACAGAGATAGGGATGATCAGAAAATTCAGACCCCTCTTCAAAACAACCTTGTTGCAGATGGTGAATAAGAGGAAGAATAGCTTGGCCTAAGAATCCACTATCTTGAAGATGCATCTCCTTTCCTCACTTAACTCAATCAGTATATGAGGAGTCTCTCATGGATATCCAATTAAACGAGCTAAGAAAGGGGGATAAGGCCAGCGACAACCCAAAAAAATACAACCTTAGGTATAAGAAGAAAGAAGGGAAGTCTGACATCCCTAATCAACCTTCCAAAGCATAAAATCCTGCCAAAGTTGTAGCAGATGACAACAAAGGTAAGAAGATTCAACCCCTCCCCACCAGTATCCAAAGATCCTATCCCAGAAGTAAGAGAAATTATAAATCCCGCCTCCTCTTTCAACTTTGAGCCCCTTTTAGAGCTAGTCAAGCATGGATATTTCAAAAATCCCTCTCTAATATGTTGTAGTCTAAGCCATCTTGACATCCCACAGACTCGGTAAATCTCTAAGATGAAAATCCAACAGTCATCTTAGGTCCTATGGTAGAAGATAGATATGATTCATCCCATCCCTTCTATACGTCATTGAACATACATGATAAGGTACTGCATAACTGTTTAATTTTTTCACGCGCCTCTCATAATCTCATGCCCAAAACTATCATGGAAGAACAAGGACTAGAAAACACAAAAGCATACCATGACTTGTATTCCTTTGATTCCAAAAAAGTGAAATGTATTAGGGTCATCAAAGATCTGGTTGTGACCTTGTTCTAGTTTCCCATGAAAAGTGTGGTCATGGATATCATGGTAGCTGATGTTCCTCCCAAGTTTTGCATGCTTTTGTCATGATATTGGATAAAAAGGCTTGGAGGAACATTGCATATGGAACTCACATATGCTACCATTCCTGTATTTGAGGGGGAACAAACAAGACTGTATAGAGAAGCTTAGTTGGCCTATATCATTAGTGATGAAGCAGACCCCACCAATCATCCTATATTTTCCCTTGATGTTGATTTGGGATCCAACTTGTTACATCTCATTAATGCTCCCAAAGCCCCTCTTGAAATCAGAAAGTAGTCCCTTACCCTCTGTGAAGATTCTCCTCCAATTACCTCTGTGTGGAAAATGTTCTTCAATGGAGCCTCTTCTATAGAAGGTGCTGGAGCTGGGGTGGTCTTGGTTTCTCCTATTCAAGAAATTGTATCTCTGTCATTCAAGTTAAGATTTGAAACTACCAATAATGTGGTAGAATATGAATCTCTTATTTTGGGGATGGTAAGTTAATAGTCCAATAGATCAGAAATATTTATCAAGCCAAATACCCTCGAATAAGATCATATAGAAATGAAGTGTGGGATATGGTTGACAGTTTTTTCTCAACTTTCAAAATTTCATTTATTCCAAGAGAAGAGAATGTCATGGCTGACTCCTTGGCTATATCAGCAAGAAATTTCAGAGTCCCTCTGCCACCTAAACTTAGGTATGATGTTGAGGTAAGATATAGGCCCTCTGTACCTGACAATATCAAGTATTGGAAGGTGTTCGAGGATGATCTTCAGATCATAAAATTTCTTGAGTTCGTTGATGATTTCTCTGCATTACACATTGATCATGATCATGATCCCAAAGGTGAAACTCACGTTGATGTATTTATAAATAAAATTGCTAATCACCATATTGTTCAGCTGCCTAGCAACCACATTTCCAAATGACTAATTCCATTAGAAATATTGTTCGATGGGAATGATGTGGTAGTAAATTTTAAAGGCCCAATTGAGGATGATGATGTAGTTGAATGCAATATTGGTACAAAGGAGGATCGAAAATTCGTCAAGTTGTAAAGCAGTCTGTCAAGGGAGAAGAGAGTCGAGTATATTGAGCTATTAAAAGAATTTGCTGATGTGTTTTCCTGGACCTATAAAGACATCAGAACATACGACACAACCATCATTGAGCATAACATCCCATTGAAAAGGAGGCCAAACCATTTAGGCAAAAAATAATATAGATAAATCCTATGTTGTTGCCTATTATGGAGAAAGAGGTAAAGAAGTTGTTGGATGCCCAAATCATTTTCCCTTTAAGATATTCTGAATGGGTGGCCAAATTGGTTCCAGTAGGGAAAAAGAGCAGAGAAATTAGACTCTATGTTGATTTCAAGAATCTGAACAGAAGCTCTAAGAAGGAAAATTATCCTTTGCCAAAGATGGAACACATGTTGTAGAGAGTGACAGGCGCATCCAGGATCTCCATGATTGATGGATTTTTTGGCTACAATCAGATCTCTGTCCTACCTGAAAACAAAGAAAAGACAACCTTCACCACTCCTTGGGGTACATTCATGTATGCCAAAATTCCCTTTGGATTGATGAACACAGGAGCCGCCTTCCAACGACCCATGGACATCATCTTCATTGGATAAAGAGACAAATTTGTGGTCATCTATCTGGATGACATAAAAGTCTTCTCCAAATATGATAAAAAACATTGTGAACATTTGAGAAAGGTATTCTTGAAATGCAAAAGGTTTGGTATCTCCCTAAATCCCAAGAAGTATTCATTTTCCATGCAGGAAGGAAAATTGTTGGGACACATCATATCAGATGAGGGGGTTAGGATTGATTCAAGCATGGTGGAAGCTATTCAAACCTTGTTGCTTCCTAGATCTAAGAAGGAGGTTCATTCCTTCCCGGGAAAAATAAATTTTATGAGAAGGTTTGCTTCAAATTTTGTTGAGTTGGTGAGGCATATCACATCCATGCTCAGGAAGGGGAACGAAGTAAAATGGACTATTGAATCCAGAGAATCCTTCAATCAAATAAAAAAGGCACTGACTAAAGCACCTTTGCTAGTCAATCCTGATTATTCCAAGGATTTTCTAATTTTTTCCTTTGCTTCATTTGATACAGTGGCTTCTATTTCCTTTTTCAGCAGAGTGCTAAGAGACGCAGAGGTCAGATATGACATCATGGAGAAGCAGGCCTATGCCTTGGTGAAAGATATTAAATCTTTCAGAATCTATGTTCTGCATTCAAAAATCATTGCATATGTTTCTTCAGCTTCTGTGAAGGACATTCTCATTCAACCTGACATAGATGGGAGGAGCAAGTGGATTTCTAGAATCCTTGAATTTGATCTGGAAATAAAACCCACCAAGCTACTTAAATGCTAGGGTTTAGCCAAGTTGTTGGTTGAATCTAATTGTAAATCTTTGGAGGTTAACTTCATCAATGCTTGCTCAGAAAATCAGGAGGCTAAAGTTTCTGATAAAGGCCCTCAAGACAACCCTCCATTGGCAGAATGTGCTTGGTACAAAGATATTATATATTTTCTGCAAATGTTACAACCTCCAGATGAGATGGGGAAGAGAAAGGATAGAACTTTAAAGCTCAAACCAATTAGATATTTCCTTATTGACCAGGTCTTGTATTGGAAAGAACCTCTAGGTGTTATGCTGAGATGTTTAGACCCACAGGAGGCCCAAACAATTATGTTTGATTTTCATGAAAGCCTGTGTGGGGGACATCATTCCTGGAGAACCAAAACCTACAATATTCTTAGGGATGGGGACGTCTGGACTACTCTATTCACTGATGTCTGTGAAAAAATTAGGGCTTGCATCAAATGTCAGAAATTCTTCGGGAAGCAACAACTCAAGTCTCTTCCATTGAAGCATGTAGCAGCTTCATGACCTTTTCGACAATGGGGCTTGGACTTTATTGGGGAGATTCACCCTCCTTAAAGTGGTAAGAACATGTGGATATTAATTGCAATAGATTATTTCACCAAATGGATAGAGGCTATCCCCACAAGGAGTGCCTCTCACAAGGTGGTTATTGGTTTTCTTGAAGATATTATGGCCAGGTTTGGTTGTCCGAACATAATCATCACTAAAAATGTTGCATCCTTCAAGATTGAACCATTGATCAAGTTTTGTGAGCAATTCGGAATTGCATTGATTCAGTCTACCCCTTACTATCCCCAAGGAAATGGGTTAGAAGAGTCCTCTAACAAAATCTTGATAAATATCATCAAAATACTGCTACAGGACAACAAGAAAGCATGGGATTCAAAGCTCAAGTTTTCTCTGTGGGATGATAGAGTGACAACAAAAAGGTATCTTGGCACCTCTCCTTTTCATCTTGTGTATGGAATTAAGGCCATCTTTCCTTCTCATCTCGCTTTGCCGGTGGAAAAATTCTTCCAAGAATACCAGGGAGAAACCGATGACATGGTCAAGAGAATATTAGAACTGGAAGAAGTGCAGGAAACCAAAGAAAAGATGCTATATAGGGCACATGACCATCAAAATAATATCAAGTAGTCATTTGACAAGAATAGCAGAGAAAAATATTTCCAGCTGGGAGATCTAGTGCTCAAATGGGATTCACCTAGACGAGACAAGGGAAAGCATGGTAAATTTGAAGCCCTATGGATTGGAAACTTCAAAATTTCTGAGACACTTTCAAATAATACTTACATGTTGCAAAATTTGGAGGGTAACATAGTTTTTAGTGGCCCTGTAAATGGGAACTTCCTTAAAAAAAAATTTGTTTAAAGCCAAAGTCATCTTCCTACCATTGTAAATACCGTTCCTGTTTTATGTTTATTTTGTTTTTAATAGGAGACTCCTTAACCCAAAACTAAGGAACTGGAACTACTTGTTCTTGGCATCTTTCAGGGAGCATGCCATCCCCTGTGGAGCCAAATTTTGTCACATAATATTGTCAAAGCCGTAGAGGTTTGTTGTTTCTACCTAAGTCTATATTTTTGCCTGTCTCTCCTCCTTTTGCAAACCCAATCATAAGGTTTTTTGTTTCAGATTATAGTTTTCTTCTTTTGTCTTCCTGAGAGGTGTCAGCCCTAAGCCTTTATGTTTTTTACAAGGTTGATTTCTTCTCTTTGTCTATGTCACTGATCCTTTTGCATTCCCTAGCCCTCATCCAATCATCCAAGTATTTTTTTACTGAGGCTAAAGCCATAAGACCAAGTTCATCACTTATTGTGGTTTGATATGGACTGAAATCAAGTGAGTGAGAAAGATCAGATTTCAATGGAGGAGATCCACCAGGCAGATCAGATCGATGACCATCGGGAAATCGGGATCACAGAGTTACACGAAGTATAACATCACATGAAGTTCTGAAATCGCGAGGCCATCCTAGTCATTAATCATGGGAAGGACACGTAGCGCAATATTAACATTTCGATGACTCACAAGATGGAGAAGTCAAAGAGAAAATTCATGAGGACTCACTAAATGAGAGGTTGCAAAATGATCTGGGCCATCTATTTCACAAGGACACATGGTGCAGGATCCATAGAGAAAGTCTTTTTGGGAATGCTGAGGTGAGAAGTGTCGATGGTCTGAGATATCGAAATGACAAAAGGATCTAGGCCATCCGATGCAAAGAGGCACGTGTCACCTGATTCGAGTGATCCTGATTTCATGACTCATAGATTTGACCATGGAGTACAATGTGAGTTCATGAAATGTGAAATCATGACGCACCTGGGAGTTGGGCCCACGATCACAACTCAAGATGATATGGAAGTAGGGACATAAAGAAAGGGAAAGCATCTATCAAGAAATGGGCGACTGAGATTGTTTAAGGAAATGATTGTGGCCATCAAATCCAAATTAAATATGACCATTGATATAGATAGGTTGTTTCACGGGATCGAGCATCAAAATATTTGAAATCAAGGGGAGTGAAGACTCCCAAAATGCGAGATCCTGAAATTTCATATGGGATATGCTTAAGGTCATGGCCCGAGGTCATCTGGGGTGATGGATAGGAGCTATGCCAAGGGATGAAAGTGCCCGTCTTGGTCTCAACAGAAGATCTATGTGGTTTCAAGATGTCGAGATAAATTTGAAGGAGTCATGGTCATCACATGGAACATTCATGGGTGTCAAGCCTCGCCTTGATCCTCATAAAAGTAGTTAATGAAAATGTGGAAGGTGGTTGAAACCTCATTTCATCACATAAATAGAAATCATGGAAGAAATGGTCATGGGAGAAGACTGTTAGCCCAAAGTTCTCCTGTCAGTGGATACTCTTGCAAAGCCCATACTGATCTGAGATATCGTCTAACAAAAGAATGCATGTACAGACTGGAAGAAGAAGATACAGACACAAAGCTTTGAATGTAATAGCCATGTCACATCTGTCATGGTGGCAAATTTTTCTGAGTATCAATACTCAGCTTTGATATTTTGTTATGGTTAATGGTTGAGCTAAGTTCCCATATTGGAAATTTTTAATGAAGCCTATGGTTCTCTAGTTATGGGTTTCCATTTGAGACTTCTTGTTTAATGACAATCAACTTTCCTATCATCTCTTTTTCTTCTGATATTGAAGACTCGGGCATGGTTGACCCAGTCGAGTTGTTTTGATTGTATTGTAATGTATGTTTGATTGCAATATTGTTATGAAGTTTTCAGTTTCTTAAAGTCTTAGGTTCAAGAATATATTGTATTCGAAGCTTTTCCTCCTTAGACTGATGGAAGACCTAATGTCCATAGCAGACCTCTATATTTCCTCACTCTTTCTCCCCCCTACTCACTCGTTACTACAACTTATTAACTAAAGTTACATCAAGACCTCATCTTCTTATGCATGCCAGCCTAGTTTTTCTGAGTTAAAGCGCTATAATCAAGAGACTGTGTCCATTAGATCACCCTTAAATTTATTGATTGTGACATAAAACTAATGGGTACTGGGATTACATATTCTGCAATCCATAAGTGACTTCTAGTGCTAACAGACCCGATAAACCCATCTGTGGCATGTGATATTCCAAGTTTGTATTAACCAAAGGGAAGAGGATGAGGATAATTTGGAAATACAATTTATAAGTACCTCGATTGGGAGTAAATCAAATCAAATTGTTGGTCCTTTTTGTTAGCCTCATCTTCCATTTGAGTGAAGTTTGTAGCCACATATTTGGTGATGATAGGGCCTAGTGATTTGAGGAACCAATCTAGTCATTTTTGTGGGGTGATATTATCCTTGTAATTTCTTCTTCTCTATCATCATTTGTGAATATGATCAATGATGTGGACTTACATGTTTTTTTTGAATTCTGATAGAATTTCCAAACCAGTGTCATGATGGACAAGGATATGAAAGAAAGACAAGAAGGAATTTTCCAATGATTCAAAGGTTGTGTGGGACCTTGATTTCTTATCCACATACCATTTGGCATATGGATCAATAAGTGTTCATTGAAACAATATCAAATGAATGGAATCTTCTGTAATGTTGTTGGAAGAGAACCACAAGTGAAAAGACATGATGTGATTAATGAGGTCTTCTCCTAGATTTCCTTTGAAATTTGGGATTCCAGAAGGTAGCTTGGTGGGCATATTTATCCATGTGGGGTAATGAAGGACTCGGTAATTTTTCGGTTTGGTCAAATCCAAAATGTTGAGGGATGACAAGTATGGCATGGTAGGGGGTGTTCTAGCCATGGTGTGTTGTGGTTGAGAATAAGTTCCTTTTGGGGATGGTTGGAAAATCATACCTTGTGAAGAAGGTTGTGCTCTACCTCCTTGTGATAGAGGAGTAGTGGGTGAGTTATTTGAGATATTGGCACCTAGAAAGGTGGAACCAAGAAAATTTGATCCTAAACAATTTCACTCACTGGTGTATGTTCTGGTTGATTCAATGTGTCAACTAAGTGACGGATGCCTCCCAATATTGGAGGGAGGTTTCACAAGTGTTTAGAACAATTGAAATTTTGTGGTTCCCCTATGATTCTGGACTAAAATGAAAATCTATGTGATTGGTAGTGAGAGAAATAAATGGACAAGTTCTTATGTAAGTGTAGATTATCTCAACAATGTTTTAAAGATGCATGCAATCAAAAGTTCAAATTATACATAAAAAAAGAAACAATTTAAGATGATTTGGGGTTTATCCGTGTGGGGTAATAAAATAAATTTCGCGTTTCCTAAAATAATTATATTCCTTTCTCTAAAAAATTACTAGGCCTTCCAAAAGCACTAAAACATGGGGCATGGACCCATTGGAAGTGGAACTACTAAAGGTATGAATCAATCAGTTATAATGAGGGGTGAAGAAGGCATATATTGAAAGTACTTGTGATATTTCCCAACATTTTTTCAAAATCTGATTGAGATTCGATTGAAACACACAACCACCACCTAGGTGGAAAAACCTAGATTTGGCCACTAAGCTACCTCAATCAAGCACACCATTTATTTTTTCATCCTAATAAATGGGTCACATGATGGATGCTTTCCAAGAGTTGGGTGACTTAAAGAGGCATGCACATAACAATTGAACCTCAGCCTTTGACCCTTCATGGGTATCCCCCTACTTTATGGTGTAGGAATGCTCGATTTAGAGGATTTTAGTATCCTATTTTGCAACTTCTAAGTTTCAATGAGAAATTATAACAAAGAGTTATTTGGATTCCTATCCCCAAGATCTTAAATTAGACTACAAATTTATTTTGTGTTCCTCCTATGGAGGTTAAAGATGAGTTGTGTTAGGACCACACTATGCACCTTTTTGCCTATACTTTTTGCCATTATTATATCCTTGATCACCTATATTTGAACCTATACTATCACTTTGTCTGATCATCTCAAAGGTATACAACGTCCTTTCTCATTACTATATGCTTAATCTGTTTTGCATAATATTTTACATCACTTT
>JASDQU010815628.1:49067-60022 GCA_032191745.1 Picea mariana
GTTAATTCTCCTTTGGCTTGAGGAAAGGCTAAAGGTTTGGGACAATGGATTCGACAAATGGGCAGAGTTTCTTCGCTATATTTTTCCTCCTTCAAATGGTACCCCTACCCCTTCTTTTATAGGCTAGAAGGAGCTAGGGTTTTGGACGAACCCTCGGCCATGCATGGCCAGGAGTTTCAATTAAATGACCCATAGCTTTTTGTTCCATCGGCAACTTTCCTCTTTTTGTGCTTTGTTAGTTACACGCGGGCTGTAGTGGGCCTGCCAGCGTGCACATGCGTGCAGTAATGGGTTAGGGAGCATGGGCCTTGACTCAAGATGGTTTTCAAAGAGTTTGTTCAGCATAGTTTTGGCAAGGAAGGGATATGATTTGGCCTGATGCCAAGTAAGCATGTGTGGTGCAATTTAGGGTTATAACACCTGTTTGAACCCCTTTCCCCCCTATTTCTCCTCCACCTATCATCCCTATGGCAGGAGCTAATCCCACAGAAATAGAATGGACGCTATAGGCCAAAAATGCCCCTCTCATTTTTCCTCAGCCTCTTAATGCCCTCCCAGCTGGTGGCTACCTTAAGAAACTTCCTAAGTATAGGGGGGAGGGAGATATTACCACAACAGAGAACCTTGCAACTTTCTATAGTTATGCTGATAACTATGTCATAGTAGACGAAGATGTATGGATGAGGAATTTTGTCCACAGTCTTGATGGAGAATCCATATAGTGGTCCAGGGCCCTCTCTCTTGGATCCATTTTTGGGATTGAAGTTTTAGATGATTTCTTCTTCAGACAATGGGGGGATAACAAGGTCTTCATGTATTATATCATAGATTTTGGGTCCCTAAAGAGAAAAGAGGAAGAGTCTGTCTCTGACTTCTCCAAAAGATTCGACAAAATGTATAATAAGATCCCTGCTAATATAAAGCCTATAGAAGCCTCTGCGAAAATTACCTATGCTAGTGATTTTGACCTTGACTTCTACCTCCTGTTAAGAGAGAGAAGATCTACCTCCTTGGCTCATATGCAATATGCAACCCTGGAAGTAGAGTCTAACGTATTGGCAATTGAATGACTCAGAAATAAGGCTGACAGAGACAAAGGAAGGGGAAGAGATGAAGCCTCAACCTCCAATTCCTCTGCCTCCCCCCCTCAAATGGATGAAGTAACCAAGTTACTAAAATCACTTTCATCTCGAATGGAAAGGTTGTAATTAAAGGGGAAGAAAACATACATAAATCCTCAAAATTTTGATAACAGAGGCAACTTCAGAAGGCTAAGCAACAATGCTCCTCATATTATGCAAAGAGAAACTCGGAACAGAGATAGGGATGATCAGAAAATTCAGACCCCTCTTCAAAACAACCTTGTTGCAGATGGTGATGAAGTGGAAGAATACCTTGACCCAAAAATCCACTATCTTGAAGATGCATCTCCTTTCCTCACTTAACTCAATCAGCATACGAGGAGTCTCTCATGGATATCCAATTAAACGAGCTAAGAAAGGGGGATAAGGGCAACGACAACCCAAAAAAATACAACCTTAGGTATAAGAAGAAAGAAGGGAAGTCTAAAATCCTTAATCAACCTTCCAAAGCATAAAATCCTGCCAAAGTTGTAGCAGACAACAACAAAGGTAAGAAGATTCAACCCCTCCCCACCAGTATCCAAAGATCCTATCCCAGAAGTAAGAGAAATTATAAAGCCCGCCTCCTCTTTCAACTTTGAGCCCCTTTTAGAGCTAGTCAAGCATGGATATTTCAAAAATCCCTCTCTAAGATGTTGCAGTCTGAGCCATCTTGCCATCCCACAGACTCGTTAAATCTCTAAGATGAAAATCCAACAGTCATCTTAGGTCCTATGGTAGAAGATAGATATGATTCATCCCATCCCTTCTATACGTCATTGAACATACATGATAAGGTATTGCATAACTGTTTAATTTTATCAGGGACCTCTCATAATCTCATGCCCAAAACTATCATGGAAGAACAAGGACTAGAAATCACAAAAGCATACCATGACTTGTATTCCTTTGATTCCAAAAAAGTGAAATGTATTAGGGTCATCAAAGATCTGGTTGTGACCTTGTTCTAGTTTCCCATGAAAAGTGTGGTCATGGATATTATGGTAGTTGATGTTCCTCCCAAGTTTTGCATGCTTTTGTCAACATATTGGATAAAAAGGCTTGGAGGAACATTGCATATGGAACTCACATATGCTACCATTCCTGTATTTGAGGGGGAACAAACAATACTGTATAGAGAATCTTAGTTGGCCTATATCATTAGTGATGAAGTAGACCCCACCAATCATCCTATATTTTTCCTTGATGTTGATTTGGGATCCAACTTGTTACATCTCATTAATGCTCCCAAAGCCCCTCTTGAAATCAGAAATCAATCCCTTACCCTCTGTGAAGATTCTCCTCCAATTACCTCTATGTGGAAAATGTTCTTCGACGGAGCCTCTTCTATAGAAGGTGCTAGAGCTGGGGTGGTCTTGGTTTTTCCTATTCAATAAATTGTATCTCTGTCATTCAAGTTAAGATTTGAAACTACCAATAATGTGGTATAATATAAATCTCTTATTTTGGGTTTGAGGGCTACAAAAGACATGGGAATTGAAGAGATATCAGTTTTGGGGGATGCTAAGTTAATAGTCCAACAGATCAGAAATATTTATCAAGCCAAATACCCTTGACTAAGATCATATAGAAATGAAGTGTGGGATCTGGTTGACAGATTTTTCTCAACTTTCAACATTTCATTTATTCCAAGAGGAGAGAATGTCATGGCTGACTCCTTGTCTATATCAGCAAGCAATTTCAGAGTCCCTCTGCCACCTAAACTTAGGTATGATGTTGAGGTAAGATATAGGCCCTCTATACCTGACAATATCAAGTATTGGAAGGTGTTCGAGGATGGTCTTCAGATTAGAAAATTTCTTGAGTCCGTTGATGATTTCTCTGCATTACACATTGATCATGATCATGATCCCAAAAGTGAACCTCACGTTGATGTATTTCTAAATAAAATTGCTAATCACCGTATTGTTCAACTGCCTAGCAACCACATTTCCAAATGACTAATTCCATTAAAAATATTGTTCGATGGGAATGATGTGGTAGTAAATTTTAAAGGCCCAATTGAGGATGATGATGTAGTTGAATGAAATATTGGTACAAAGGAGGATCCAAAATTCGTCAAGTTGTCAAGCAGTCTGTCAAGGGAGAAGAGAGTCGAGTATACTGAGCTATTAAAAGAATTTTCTGATGTGTTTCCCTGGACCTATAAAGACCTCAGAACATACGACACAACCATCATTGAGCATAACATTCCATTGAAAAGGAGGCCAAACCATTTAGGCAAAAATTAATATAGATAAATCCTATGTTGTTGCCTATTATGGAGAAAGAGGCAACGAAGTTGTTGGATGCCCAAATCATTGTCCCTTTAAGATATTCTGAATGGATGGCCAACTTGGTTCTAGTAGGGAAAAAGAGCAGAGAAATCCGACTCTATGTTGATTTCAAGAATCTGAACAGAAGCTCTAAGAAGGAAAATTATCCTTTGCCAAAGATGGAACACATGTTGTAGAGAGTGACAGGCGCATTCAGGATCTCCATGATTGATGGATTTTCTGGCTACAATCAGATCTCTATCCTACCTGAAAAACAGAGAAAAGACAACCTTCACCACTCCTTGGGGTACATTCATGTATGCCAAAATTCCCTTTGGATGATTGAACAAAGGAGCCGCCTTCCAACGACCCATGGACATCATCTTCATTGGATAAAGAGACAAATTTGTGGTCATCTATCTGGATGACATAAAAGTCTTCTCCAAATATGATAAAAAACATTGTGAACATTTGAGAAAGGTATTCTTGAAATGCAAAAGGTTTGGTATCTCCCTAAATCCCAAGAAGTATTCATTTTCCATGCAGGAAGGAAAATTGTTGGGACACATCATATCAGATGAGGGGGTCAGGATTGATTCAAGCAGGGTGGAAGCTATTCAAACCTTGTTGCTTCCTAGATCTAAGAAGGAGGTCCATTCCTTCCTGGGAAAAATCAATTTTATGAGAAGGTTTGCTTCAAATTTTGTTGAATTGGTGAGGCATATCACATCCATGCTCAGGAAGGGGAAAGAAGTAAAATGGACTGTTGAATCCAGAGAATCCTTCAATAAAATAAAAAAGGCACTGACTAAAGCACCTTTGCTAGTCAGTCCTGATTATTCCAAGGATTTTCTAATTTTTTCCTTTGCTTCATTTGATACAGTGGCTGCTATTTCCTTTTTCAGCAGAGTGCTAAGAGACGCAGAGGTCAGATATGACATCATGGAGAAGCAGGCCTATGCCTTGGTGAAAGATATTAAATCTTTCAGAGTCTATGTTCTGCATTCAAAAATCATTGCATATGTTTCTTCAGCTTCTGTGAAGGACATTCTCATTCAACCTGACATAAATGGGAGAAGGAGCAAGTGGATTTCCAGAATCCTTGAATTTGATCTGGAAATAAAACCCACCAAGCTACTTAAAGGCTAGGGTTTAGCCAAGTTGTTGGTTGAATCTAATTGTAAATCTTTGGAGGTTAACTTCATCAATTCTTGCTCAGAAAATCAGGAGGCTAAAGTGTTTGATAAAGGCCCTCAAGACAACCCTCCATTGGCAGAATGTACTTGGTACAAAGATATTATATATTTTCTGCAAATGTTGCAACCTCCAGATGAGATGGGGAAGAGAAAGGATAGATCTTTAAAGCTCAAACCAATTAGATATTTCCTTATTGACCAGGTCTTGTATTGGAAATAACCTCTAGGTGTTATGCTGAGATGTTTAGACCCACAGGAGGCCCAAACAATTATGTTTGATTTTCATGAAAGCCTGTGTGGGGGACATCATTCCTAGAGAACCAAAACCTACAAGATTCTTAGGGATGGGGACGTATGGACTACTCTATTCACTGATGTCTGTGAAAAAATCAGGGCTTGCATCAAATGTCAGAAATTCTTTGGGAAGCAACAACTCAAGTCTCTTCCATTGAAGCCTGTAGCAGCTTCATGACCTTTTCGACAATGGGGCTTGGACTTTATTGGGGAGATTCACCCTCCTTAAAGTGGTCAGAACATGTGGATATTAATTGCAATAGATTATTTCACCAAATGGATAGAGGCTATCCCCACAAGGAGTGCCTCTCACAAGGTGGTTATTGGTTTTCTTGAAGATATTATGGCAAGGTTTGGTTGTCCGAACAGAATCATCACTAACAATGTTGCATCCTTCAAGATTGAACCACTGATCAAGTTTTGTGAGCAGTTTGGAATTGCATTGATTCAGTCTACCCCTTACTATCCCCAAGGAAATGGGTTATAAGAGTCCTCTAACAAAATCTTGATAAAGATCATCAAAATACTACTACAGGACAAAAAGAAAGCATGGGATTCAAAGCTCAAGTTTTCTCTGTGGGATGATAGAGTGACAACAAAAAGGTCTCTTGGCGCCTCTCCTTTTCATCTTGTGTATGGAATTAAGGCCATCTTTCCTTCTCATCTCGCTTTGCCGGTGGAAAAATTCTTCCAAGAATACCAGGGAGAAACCGATGACATGGTCATGAGAATATTAGAACTGGAAGAAGTGCAGGAAACTAGAGAAAAGATGCTAGATAGGGAACATGACCATCAAAAGAATATCAAGCAGTCATTTGACAAGAATAGAAGAGAAAAATATTTCCAGCTGGGAGATCTAGTGCTCAAATGGGATTCACCTAGACGAGACAAGGGAAAGCATGGTAAATTTGAAGCACTATGGATTGGAAACTTCAAAATTTCTGAGACACTTTCAAATAATACTTACATGTTGCAGAATTTGGAGGGTAACATAGTTTTTAGTGGCCTTGTAAATGGGCACTTCCTGAAAAAGTTTTTTGTTTAAAGACAAAGTCATCTTCCTACCATTGTAAATACCGTTCCTGTTTTATGTTTATTTTGTTTTTAATAGGAGACTCCTTAACCCAAAACTAAGGAACTGGAACTACTTGTTCTTGGCATCTTTCAGGGAGCATGCCATCCCCTGTGGAGCCAAATTTTATCACATAATATTGTCAAAGCCGTAGGGGTTTGTGGTTTCTACCTAAGTCTATATTTTTTCCTGTCTCTCCTCCTTTTGCAAACCCAATCGTAAGGTTTTTTGTTTCAGATTATAGTTTTCTTCTTTTGTTTTCCTGAGAGGTGTCAACCCTAAGCCTTTATGTTTTTTACAAGGTCGATTGCTTCTCTTTGTCTATGTCACTGATCCTTTTGCATTCCCTATCCCTCATCCAATCATCCAAGTATTTTTTTACTGAGGCTACAGCCATAAGACCAAGTGCATCACTTATTGTGGTCTGATATGGACTCAAATAAAGTGAGTGAGAAAGATCAGATTTCGATGGAGGAGATCCACCAGGCAGATCAGATCGATGACCATCGAGCAATTGGGATCACAGAGTTACACGAAGTATAGCATCACATGAAGTTCTGAAATCGCGAGGCCATCCTAGTCGTTAATCATGGGAAGGACACGTAGTGCAATATTAACATTTCGATGACTCACAAAATAGAGAAGTCAAATGGAATATTCATGAGGACTCACTAAATGAGAGGTTGCAAAATGATCTGGGCCATCTATTTCACAAGGACACGTGGTGCAGGATCCACAGAGAAAGTCTTTTTGGGAATGCTGAGGTGAGAAGTGTCGATGGTCTGAGATATTGAAATGCCAAAAGGATCTAGGCCATCTGATGCAAAGAGGCACGTGTCACCTGATTCGAGTGATCGTGATTTCATGACTCATAGATTTGAGCATGGAGTACAACGTGAGTTCACAAAATGTGAAATCATGATGCACCTGGGAGTTGGGCCCACGATCACAACTCAAGATGATATGGAAGTAGGAACATAAAGAAAGGGAAAGAATCTATCAAGAAATGGGCGACTGAGATTGTTTAAGGAAATGATTGTGGCCATCAAATCCAAATTAAATCTGACCGTTGATATAGATAGGTTGTTTCACGGGATCGAGCATCAAAATATTTGAAATCAAGGGGAGTGAAGACTCCCAAAATGCGAGATCCTGAAATTTCATATGGGATATGCTTAAGGTCATGGCCCGAGGTCATGTGGGGCGATGGATAGGAGCTATGCCAAGGGCTAAAAGTGCCCGTCTTGGTCTCAACAGAATATCTACGTGGTTTCAAGATGTCAAGATAAATTTGAAGGAGTCATGGGCATCACATGGAACATTCATGGGTGTCAAGCCTCGCCTTGATCCTCATAAAAGTAGTTAATGAAAATGTGGAAGGTGGTTGAAACCTCATTTCACCACATAAATAGAAAGCATGGAAGAACTGGTCATGGGAGAAGACTGTTAGCCTGAAGTTCTCCTGTCAGTGGATACTCCTGCAAAGTCCATACTGATCTGAGATAGCGTCTAACAAAAGAATGCATGTACAGATTGGAAGTAGAAGATACAGACACAAATCTTTGAATGTAATAGCCATGTCACATCTGTCATGGTGGCAAATTTTTATGAGTATAAATACTCAGCTTTGATATTTTGTTATGGTTAATGGTTGAGCTAAGTTCCCATATTGGAAAGTTTTAATGAAGCCTATGGTTCTCTGGTTATGAGTTTCCATTTGAGACTTCTTGTTTAATGACAATCAACTTTCCTATCATCTCTTTTTCTTCTGATATTGAAGACTCGGGCATGGTTGACCCAGTCGAGTTGTTGTGATTGTATTGTAATGTATGTTTGATTGCAATATTGTTATGAAGTTTTCAGTTTCTTAAAGTCTTAGGTTCAAAAATATATTGTATTCAAAGATTTTCCTCCTTAGGATGCTGGAAGACCCAATGTCCATAGCAGACCTCTATATTTCCTCATCCGTTCTCCCCCCTACTCACTCGTTACTACAACTTATTAACTAAATTTAGATCAAGACCTCATCTGCTTATGCATGCTAGCCCAGTTTTTCTGAGTTAAAGCGCTATAATCAAGAGACTGTGTCCATTAGATCACCCTTAAATTTATTGATTGTGACATAAAACTAATGGGTACTGGGATTACATATTCTGCAATCCATAAGTGACTTCTAGTGCTAACAGACCTGATAAACCCATCTGTGGCATGTGATATTCCAAGTTTGTATTAACCAAAGGGAAGAGGATGAGGATAATTTGGAAATACAATTTATAAGTACCTCGATTGGGAGTAAATCAAATCAAATTGTTGGTCCTTTTTGTTAGCCTCATCTTCCGTTTGAGTGAAGTTTGTAGACACATATTTGGTGATGATAGGGCATAGTGATTTGAGGAACCAATCTAGTCATTTTTGTGGGGTGATATTATCCTTGTAAGTTCTTCTTCTCTATCGTCATTTGTGAATATGATCAATGATGTGGACTTATGTGTTTTTTTTGAATTCTGATAGAATTTCCAAACCAGTGTCATGATGGACAGGGATATGAAAGAAAGACAAGAAGGATTTTTCCAATGATTCAAAGGTTGTGTGGGACCTTGATTTCTCATCCACATACCATTTGGCATATGGACCAATAAGTGTTCATTGAAACAATATCAAATGAATGGAACATTCTGTAATGTTGTTGGAAGAGAACCACAAGTGAAAAGACATGATGTGATTAATGAGGTCTTCTCCTAGATTTCCTTTGAAATTTGGGATTCCAGAAGGTAGCTTGGTGGGCATATTTATCCACGTGGGGTAATGAAGGACTCGGTAATTTTTCGGTTTGGTCAAATCCAAAATGTTGAGGGATGACAAGTATGGCATGGTAGGGGGTGTTCTAGCCATGGTGTGTTGTGGTTGAGAATAAGTTCCTTTTGGGGATGGTTGGGAAATCATACCTTGTGAAGAAGGTTGTGCTCTGCCTCCTTGTGATAGAGGAGTAGTGGGTGAGTTATTTGAGATATTGGCACCTAGAAAGGTGGAACCAAGAAAATTTGATCCTAAACAATTTCACTCACTGGTGTATGTTCTGGTTGATTCAATGTGTCAACTAAGTGACGGATGCCTCCCAATATTAGAGGGAGGTTTCACAAGTGTTTATAACAATGGGAATTTTGTGGTTCCCCTATGATTCTGGACTAAAATGAAAATCTATGTGATTGGTAGTGAGAGAAATAAATGGACAAGTTCTTATGTAAGTGTAGATTATCTCAACAATGTTTTAAAGATGCATGCAATCAAAAGTGGAAATCATACATAAAACAAGCAACAATTTAAGATGATTTGGGGTTTATCCGTGTGGGGGGATAAAATAAATTTCACGTTTCCTAAAAGAATTATATTCCTTTCTCTCAAAAATTACTAGGCCTTCCAAAAGCACTAAAACATGGGGCATGGACCCATTGGAAGTGGAACTACTAATGGTATGAGTCAATCGGTTATAATGAGGGGTGAAGAAGGCATATCTTGAAAGTACTTGTGATATTTCCCAACATTTTTTCAAAATCTGATTGAGATTCGATTGCATCACACAACCACCACCTAGGTGGAAAAACCTAGATTTGGCCACTAAGCTACCTCAATCAAGCACACCATTTATTTTTTCATCCTAATAAATGGGTCACATGATGGATGCTTTCCAAGATTTGGGTGACTTAAAGAGGCATGCACATAACAATTGAACCTCAGCCTTTGACCCTTCATGGGTATCCCCCTACTTTATGGTGTAGGAATGCTCGATTTAGAGGATTTCAGTATCCTATTTTGCAACTTCTAAGTTTCAATGAGAAATGATAACAAAGAGTTATTTGGATTCCTATCCCCGAGATATTAAATTAGACTACAAATTTATTTTGTGTTCCTCCTATGGAGGTTAAAGATGAGTTGTTTAATGGTTTCTTTCAGGATTTGAGTTAGGTTGTGATATTGGGGTTATGAACCAACCTCATTGATTAAAATAGTGTGGAAAATTTCCAAATATATATGAATTGTTTCTGATTCTCTAAGATCTCTTATGGTTGTGGGGAGAGGAGCATATACGACTCCAAGTATATGATAGGAATTTTGTGTGTGGTGAGGTGATTTTTTGTGCAAGAAGTGATGATGTGAAATGATTTTCAATAAGGAAGTGATCAAAATTTTAACACATGGACATCGCTTCGTCCTTAAATATTGTTTGGCTATAACTTACTAAATTTCAATACAATCCTTGTGGAATTTTAAAATCCCTAGATCACTATCATGGTGGACACGTGGGCCCTTAGTATTGACCCTTTAATCCTTCTAGAATGTTACATAACATAAGAAATATTTGAAAATATTCCCAGATTCTAGACATGCGAGCATGTATGGGCCCTTTCAAATCCTTTAAACTTCCTATGTTTTTTTCCTTCAAAACCTTGAAACTATCCTAAGATAAAAAATATGTGGGCATGTATGGGCCCTTGCAAATATTTTAAGGTGGTGTTTCAACAAAGAAAACTAAGAGGTATTGGCCTCTCCTAATTGATTGATTAATTTTTAAAGGGAGATGGATATTTCTTAAAACACCCTCTTTTTTATTTCCCCAGATCACTCAAAGGTGCAAGGGTAAGAGCATACTCAAAGATGTCAAAACAGTCTCCGAGTATCGATTCAATGTGATGATTTGTAAAAGAAAATCTTTAAATTTGAGGTTCAAATGCTATGTTGGAAGATTGGTTGTTGTCATTGATGTCAACCCTAGTCATGGGTTTTGGACCGCAAGATTGATAAAGGTATTTGGACATGAAGGACAATCCACATACATATGCAACACCCATTAATGGATAGTATACATCATGTTGTTTCCGGTGGTATGTGGCATGTCACGTGGATCCTCAAGGTTGAGGAGAAATGAATTTTTGAAGATGACAAAGTGAATTGAAGAAGGAAGTACATGTAGGCCCTGAAGATAATTAAAGAAAAGAAT
>JASDQU010815628.1:61889-80097 GCA_032191745.1 Picea mariana
AGAAAACAAAAAGTTAAATAACAAGAAACAAACACTAAACTAAGCATGTAATAACTTCAAATGGATGCATGAAAGAGACACAAGGAATAACTACCAATAGGACTGATCTTCGAATTGATAACACCTGTGAGAAGTATGAGAACCATTGAGTCCCCTCTTCCTCCTTGGGAGGGCTCTTGAATCCCCCAAATACAAAGATCTCTTCTTCTAACAATGGAAAATGGAAATGCAATGGTGAATACTTGATTGCCAAAATTCTCAAGAGGAGAGAAGTGAAACACTTGCTATGGATGATCAAGAGGCTATAAGAGAATGAGGGATTCTCGAAAAACAAATGAACAAAATAAAAATGCTCAAAATTATTCATTTTCTTTGCATACCTTGGTCATGTATTTATAGGAAAAATGCAATATTTTTCATAACCTACTTGTAGTGTGAATGGTGTTGGAAATACCAAGAATCAGTATTACCTTTTTTAAACAATTAKCAATTACTTTGTTATTTTATTAATCATTACAATAGATAAACAATGGACTTGTATTTAAAATCAATTATATAAATACAATTAACAAGAATTACAAGATTTTATAATGAATAATCTGAGATAGTGAAGGCCACCAATCCTTTTTAGAGCACCAACTCTTGCAGACACAAATMCCCTTCTTCARGGAACCAACCATAGGAAGCAYCGATTCCCTTTTATTTAGGGAACCAACCACAGGAAGAACCAACTCCCTTGTCTTTAGGGAACCAACCCTAGGAAGAACCAASTCCATTATTTTCACACTTTACTTAGTRAAGGATATGAATCCTTCCTTGATCATCATTTCCACCCTCACTACATAAGTATCATCAGTTCTTCTTTTTGGACTCTGCTTCTACTTTTGATCTTTCGATAGGGACTGCAGATACACTTTATTCTCACCATTCTTTCTTGTTTATATAGTCTTCAAACTATTGTGATCTTTGAAGCATTGTGTCCCTTTATTTGAACTTTGAACCATTACACCTCTTCATTTAAATGATAATATTAAACTTTAAATAATATCATTTTTTCTTTTTATTCTTTTTTCATGATGCTCATGATTTAACTCTTCTTTAATCATGATTGTGTATCAATTCATTAGTATACAGATCGAGCTGTTGTGAATTTGAGTATTTAATCAATAGGCACTCCCTTCAACCAAAATTCATGTGACCGCGAGCTTGAAACCACGAGCTTATCCATTCCAAGCATTTTTTTATTAATGTTTTCTTCTTCTTCCCCTATTCTTTTACGTGGGACCATATTCAAGTGTTTGTTTTCTTATTTAATTTTATCCCCTTTAGATTATTTACCTTATCATGTGATCGGTGTTAGAACCAAGTTCTTCGGTACTTCATCCTTCAAGACTTCTAGCCTTTGTAGTCATTCAATCCTCTCATATTACATTTAGCCAAAGTGCATATATTGTATTCACTAGTAGATCAGATGGTTTATATTTAATCTTTCATTATATGAACGATCCTAGCTTATACAGAGGCTTCAAACAAATCGATGGTCAAGATTTAATCAGGAGTTGAGATGAACCGTTCTCATTCAGTACGAGACTTCGGCTATTCATGGCTCAAGGACTCCGGAGTAGAACAATCCCTTTGAAGGTTTACCTACAGAATAAGTCATAGAATAGTGGTGATCGCTTATTGCCAGTTAACACCTCCTCTTACACTATCCTTCCACTATGCTTGATGAACAATCGAGAACACTTCCGAAGTAGATCAACGATTAACATTACTTCATTATTCATGCTTACTCTATCCTTCCACTGTACTTGATCAAACGACCATGAAATATTCCATAGGATCTTAGATCAACTGTTACACATTATTTTGGTCACTCTAGTGATGTCTCTACAAGTTATGTGTTCAGGCTCTCATGAAGACCTTTTTCCTAAGAAAAGTGACTGTTGTCTTCTTTTAAAAAACATATTTTTAAGATGAGTTCACAGGTTGCCTATGTTATAGGGTGAAAAAATACTTCATTCTCATAGGAAACTCTATACTTGGAGTTTGACCTATTTGCAGTCTTCTCTATAGGTAGGGTGTGAACCTGGGTCAAAGCTTGGAAAAGAGAAGAGGTTACGAAGGTTCTAGAAGTGAATCTTCTAGAAAATGAGGTGGAATTAGCATGGTTGGCATCCTACTAACTTCTCAGATTTAGTGGGATCATCCTCATCCCTTTAACCATCTCTCCTTCTCCTATATAATGAAAGGTTTCTCAAGGAAGAGGTTAAGAAAGATTGAATGGAGAATTGATGAAATAATTGTGTGAAGAACCCTGTTTGGATTGAATCTTGAAGACTCTATTTGTCTATCAAGTTGTACTAGATCTTCTTCATGCAAGTGTAGAGAAAGTGTGTGTGTTGGAACCAAGGATCACTGAAAGGAAGCTTGTGACATCAAGGCAATCTAGTTGTATCTTCTACTTTCATTTAATATAATACAACGACATATCCCTTTCCCATAAAATCAATCTTATTTTATTGCATAACTCCTTGATCTTATGCATAGGTTCACATTGAATATACTCTGTTATCTTCACTTTGGTTGGTTTTTGTTTTCTTGGACCTGATTTCACAAGAGCGCCGAAGTGAAGTAGGAACAACAAAGACCTAAGGGGAAGGGATATAAAGGTATGTCAATCATTCCTTCTTGGTAGTAGATTCAATGACTGTAACTTAGAGAAAGAGTCATGTCTTTTCCTGTTTTGTTCTAGATCCAGGTGGATCTAGGGAGATCAGTTAGTGTCCACANTCATGATGCTCATGATTTAACTCTTCTTTAATCATGATTGTGTATCAATTCATTAGTATACAGATCGAGTTGTTGTGAATTTGAGTATTTAATCAATAGGCGCTCCCTTCAACCAAAATTCATGTGACCGCGAGCTCAAAACCACGAGCTTATCCATTCCAAGCATTTTTTTATTAACGTTTTCTTCTTCTTCCCCTATTCTTTTACGTGGGACCATATTCAAGTGTTTGTTTGCTTATTTAATTTTATCCCCTTTAGCTTATTTACCTTATCATGTGATCGGTGTTAGAACCAGGTTCTTCAGTACTTCATCCTTCAAGACTTCTAGCCTTTGTAGTCATTCAATCCTCTCGGAGTACATTTAGCCAAAGTGCATATATTGTATTCACTAGTAGATCAGATGGTTTATATTTAATATTTCGTTATATGGACGATCCTGGCTTATACAGAGGCTTCAAACAAATCGATGGTCAAGATTTAATCAGGAGTTGAGATGAATCGTTCTCATTCAGTACAAGACTTCGGCTATTCATGGCTCAAGGACTCTAGAGTAGAACAAACCCTTTGAAAGTTTACCTACAGAATAAGTCATAGAATAGTGGTGATCACTTGTTGTCAGTTAACACCTCCTCTTACGTTATCCTTCCACTATGCTTGATGAACAATCAGGAGCACTCCCGAAGTAGATCAACGATTAACATTACTTCATTATTCACGCTTACTCTATCCTTCCACTGTACTTGATCAAACGACCATGAAATATTCCATAGGATCTTAGATCAACTATTACACATTATTTTGGTCACTCTAGTGATGTCTCTACAAGTTATGTGTTCAGGCTCTCATGAAGACATTTTTCCTGAGAAAAGTGATTGTTGTCTTCTTTTAAAAAACATATTTTTAAGATGAGTTCACAGGTTGCCTATGTTATAGGGTGCAAAAATACTTCATTCTCATAGGAAACTCTATACTTGGAGTTTGAACTATTTGTAGTCTTCTCTATAGGTAGGGTGTGAACCTGGGTCAAAGCTTGGAAAAGAGAAGAGGTTACGAAGGTTCTAGAAGTGAATCTTCTAGAAAATGAGGTGGAATTAGCATGGTTGGCATCCTACTGACTTCTCGAATTTAGTGGGATTATCCTCATCCCTTTAACCATCTCTCCTTCTCCTAGATAATGAAAGGTTTCTCAAGGAAGAGGTTAAGAAATATTGAATGGAGAATTGATGAAATAATTGTGTGAAGAACCCTGTTTGGATTGAATCTTGAAGACTCTATTTGTCTATCTAGTTGTACTAGATCTTCTTCATGCAAGTGTAGAGAAAGTGTGTGTGTTGGAACCAAGGATCACTGAAAGGAAGCTTGCGACATCAAGGCGATCTAGTTGTATCTTCTACTTTCATTTAATATAATACAGCGGCATATCCCTTTCCCATAAAATCACTCTTATTTTATTGCATAACTCCTTGATCTTATGCATAGGTTCACATTGAATAGACTTTGTTATCTTCACTTTGGTTGGTTTTTGTTGTCTTGGACCTGATTTCACAAGAGCGCCGAAGTGAATTAGGAACAACAAAGACCTAAGGAAGGGATATAAAGGTATGTCAATCATTCCTTCTTGGTAGTAGATTCAATGACTGTAACTTAGAGAAAGAGTCATGTCTTTTCCTGTTTTGTTCTAGATCCAGGTGGATCTAGGGAGATCAGTTAGTTTCCACACCTATCGATTTATCTGATAACAAAATTGACGACTCCAATGTGTGGGAGCTTGCACCAGGGTGTAATTCCTTTAAGCAGGTCATCAACATAAATTTTCCACCCTCGCCCATCCCCTTCTTGTCTCATCGTCGTGACATTGGATTTCATCACCAACTAGTGACTTCTGAATTGGAAGGTCTTGTTTGCCTGGTTTTGATTCCTAGATTTTACTAGCGCATACTGTTTGTTTACCCAAGTTGGCCATAGAATTTCTTTCCTAAGATTTTAACTCGATAACAATTGACCCTCCACGTCATTCATGTAAATTGCAAGGCCTACCCACAGAAGATCTGGAAGGTTCTCAACCCTTTCCTACAAACTCACTGGAGGGCTCTCCTCAAAAGAGTGAAGTCCAAGACACTTCCACTCCACAAGTGGAAAGAACTAACTCTTTAGAATGGTTATGAATTACCAATTCTCGAGAGGACTTCTGACTTCCTCCCGAATCTGTGAGATGTATTGTTTGAGTGAATTCTTCTGGAGAAATAGTTGTTGAGTCTTCTGGATTACCAACCGGACCTTGCACAGGACCTGAGGGTCAAGATCCTTTTTGGACTAGTAGCATTTTTAGACGGGATCTCTTTGGCTCAGGAGAAGGCATTGATATCATTGTCACACTTGAGCTGCCCGAAACATCCGATCCAGATGCAATACCTTTTACTACTGCCTATTATTTTCATGGTTCGGACGCTCCACCATCTGACCACATATTGACTATACCCCTACAAATAGTCCATTACACAATGGTCCCAGATACTATGCATCCTCACAATGAGATTACGGTGGCTAGCCAAGATCCCATTGGCACACCGCTTTCACCTATATTCACCCGAACACTTTCCCCCAGATATCATGCGTTGAATGCTTCTATTCCCGCTCCTACACAAATAGCATACGAGACTCCTGATATTTCTACTCCTTCTGAGAACCATTTCATTCCTGGTTTCATTCTGACACTTCCTCGACCCCCTTTTAGAGGGCCTCTTCCATCCTCTATCGGAGGCACCGAACCTAGTGGAACCATCCCGTCTTTCACACCTAATTACCAAATTCCTATTAGTGGACAATTTCACCAAGGAGGCCAAACCCAATCCCCTTTTGCAGGACAAATCCCAATTAGGACGCAACCCCCAATTGGAGGGAAACCCTCACCTACCCCACCCTATGGACAAAACATACCTCCATCCTTGGCCCAGTATTGAAACTATCTTATCCAAAATAATCCTCACTCGACTAAGGACAACAGCCTCAAGCTAGCTCCTTCATACCCCCTAGTATAGGCCAACCATATCCAGGTACATCCAATCCTATTTGGGGCTCAAAAGCTCAACCCCACGCCCTTATTCAAGGGAACAACCCCAACCAATACAACCCTATAAATTACTTTCCTCCACACCAACAACCGAATCTGCCTGAATATTCACATTATATGCAAACTGCTTATGGTCCCACTCATATACCAACGGGACTCCCTCCCCAAAGTCACCAGTACCCACATGTGAATAGACAGTTACCCTTCTTAGCCACCCTGGACCTCCCTGATCTGTCGAGAATTTTAAATGATTTGATCTGTCACTCTCCCCAATGGCCCACAATACTAGCCAAACTACCATATAACATCCCTAAATTCGATGGTATACCAGGAGAGGACCTGAACAATCATGTAATAACTTTTCACCTTTGGTGCTCATCCAACTCTTTGATGGATGACTCTATTCGTTTACGCCTTTTTCAATGAAATCTCACATGTTCCGCCGTGAAGTGGTATATAGAATTACCACCAGGATTATTCTCCAACTTCAACACCCTCTCTATGGCTTTCCTCACCCATTACTAGTTACCAATCCACTATGAAACGGGAATCAAAATTTTGAGTTCTTTCAAACAAGCCAAAGCCACTCATATGTCTGATCACATTCATGAGTGGCAACGGAGACGACGAATAATCAAACTCAAACTTCCCGATCAATTCCTAGTAGAGTGGTTCAGGAAATCATTCATGAATGACATTGCTCGTGACATCACCATGGGTGCATTTGTCACAGAAGAATAGGTGATCAATTGTGATCAATACCTCGACCTCATTTACTCACAAATGGGTACTCTTTACGACTTACTCCCTGACGCACCTCATCCTTCTACTTCTGCTAATTCAACTACTCTTGTTGCTTCTCATGTAGCTGACAATGTGATTGGCACTTTCCATGCCCAATCTCATTCTGTCCAAGCCTCTAGAAACAACCCCAAATCCGTTGCTTCTAATGTTCAAAATGCTCAATCTCCTACCCCTCCCACCGGAAAAAATTCTGAGGTGAACTCTATTCAATCAACCCCCGCCAGAAAAAAATAAATCCAAAAAAGGGAAGGGTAAGAACAAGGAGGATAAAAATAATCCGCAATATGAGAAGACCAAAACACAACCTGTTGATGATAAGGATAAGCACAGACCCCGATACCCTTGTCTCATCTGTGGTGATGACCACTACACTAAGAATTGTCAAAGATGAGCCAAGGTTACTAAGTTTCTTCAAGGGACCCTGAAACCACCTACTCCGGTCGTGTTGTCACAACCCTTCCCTTCTCAACAACAGGCCCGATTGGTCATTCATGACCAACCTTCCCCATCCACTACATCCTATGTATTAATGTGTATAGGTTATTCAAGGAAGAATGACATCACACTTACCACTCGAGCCAAAGATTATTCCTCCTCCAAAGAGAAGGTTGATGAAATACCTCCTTCATTGGTCCAACCATCTCCCATGACTCCACCTACCAACGATCCTCTTCATCTCGAATGACCGAGCCTAGATACAGTTCTTCACCCTCCCCCAAAGGGTGTTGTCCAAAAATCTTCTTTCAATCCTCATGCATGTGATGCCTAGAACTACAGTATATTCAAAGATCTGGCCCAAGCACCATCCGCGATGTCATCCCTAGAAGTCCTTTAGAGTTGTCCTATACAACAAAAGGCATTGTTGAAAGCTATTGGTGGAATCGACCCTACCGATACAAATTTAATAATTTTTGACTTGGAAGATCACATTCCAAGGTTACCCCCTCAACTTGCATTCCAAATACAAGTTATTGTCTTGGACAAGAACAATTGTAGAACAGTTATTGATGAGGCTACCTCAACGTGTGTCATGTCTATTACCTACTAGAAATCCATCGGATCTCCTCCTTTAACTGAATCCCACAACATGCTCAAAGCCTTCAATGGCTCTATTTTTAAGCCTTATGGTGTCCTCCCTTTTATGCCTATTACGTTAGAAGGAAAAACGATCAACATTGAAGTGGAGGTCTTTGATGCTCCTTTCGATTACAACCTTCTACTTGGTCGTAGCTAGATCGATTCCATGTGTGCAGTTGTGTCCACTCTTTTCTGTGTCGTAAGTTTCCCACACCAAGGAAAAGTAATTACAGTGGACCAATTGGCCTTCTTTCACTCTGATGCACGTACCAACAATGTCCCTTTCATTGCAAAACCCCCCCTGGATATGAGAACGTTGGTGTGGGTCTTCTTAAATATTCCTCTTTGAGGGGTACTTTCCCCATTCCACCACCCAATGTTCCACATCTGTTTGTCACCTCGATCAACATGATCTCCACCTCTTTTCGTGAAACCCCTATGTCTTATGACTCGTGGATAGTACCCAACCCTGGTGATCATCTTCGTTATGGTGACCAAATTCCTTTGAGCCCGATTGAGTCTACTTATCAAGCCATTCAATCGTCCACCCCTTCTACCTCCTCCCTTGGTGAGTTATCTCCGGATCCATCCCGCGCCATTTTTCCTACCGACAAGATGATTATGTATGTTATGTCTATTGAAGATACTCCTTGGGATGATGGAAGTCATCATTCCATTCTCTTCCTGGAACAAAACACCATTGAGAGTTACCAATGGATCTCGACTCCGTCGACCATTGCGGTCATTTCTACCGTTCCCGAGTCTACACATGATCTGTTCTATGAAGGGAACTTAAGTAATATCTCACCCACTATCCCCCTCAACATATCCATAAAACCTAGATTTGTCAAAACTATGCATATCGGAGCTTTGTGTTCCCATGACGAAGTTGTCACCTACAAGCCTTTTTTCCAAGAATTTCATGACATCTTCACATGGAGCTATGAATAAATGTCGGGTATTAACCCCGACATTGTTGTACACGAGATTAAGACATACTTGAGTGCTAAACCCGTCCGGCAATGACTTCGTCCAGTCCATCCACGTAAAGTAGCTACTATCAAGCTTGAATTTGAGAAATGTCTTAAAGCTGGCTTTATTTACCCTGTGGCTCTAACTGACTCGGTTTCCAATCTTGTTCCGGTTAACAAAAAAAAGGTATGATATTAGGGATATTAACCAAGCTTGTCCTAAACACAACTTTCCCACCCCCTTCATTGACTAGATCATCGATGATTATGCCGGAAGCGTAATATTCTCTTTGATGGATGGTTTCTCTAGATATAATCAAATCAATATCATACCCGCCAAACAACACAAGACCGCTTTTATTTGTCCTTAGGGAACTTTCGCCTACCAGAAACTAACCTTTGGTTTAAAGAATGTCAGCATGACTTTTCAACGTGCTATGTCTTATGCCTTTCATGATATAAATAACATTGTCCAACCATATCTTGATGACCTACCATCTCATTCCATGCACCATGTCGATCATCCCACACACCTCTGAACCATTTTCCTTCAATGTCGGTTCTACCGTATATGCTTAAACCTACACAAATGTTTTTTTTGCATAGAATCCGGCCAAATTCTGGGCTTTATTGTTTGACATCAAGGGATCAAGGTAGATCCTTTGAAGGTCGAGGCAATTCTCAATCTTCCTCCTCCTTCCTCACTTCGCCAGCTACAAAGTTTGCAGAGGAAGGTAAACTTTCTTCATCGTTTCATCCCGAACTATGCTGAGCTACTCTTGGATTTACTCAACTGCTCAAGAAAGGTTCTGAGTTCGTATGTGATACCACTACTAACAATGATTTCGAAGCTTTGAAACTATCTTTAACTCATACCTCACTACTCTTCCCACCTGATTACAGTCAGGATTATTTACCATCGCTATGGTTCTCGTTCAGGAGGATGATTCTCATGATGAACATGTCATTTAATATTTGATTCGGAGTCTCACGACTACTAAAACCAAGTATTTACATGTTGAAAAACTGGTCTTAGCCGCCATCCAAGTTGTTCAACGTTTTCGGCACTATATCCTTTTACGCAAGACTATTGTGATTTCCAACTGCAACCCTATGCAACACATTCTTACATGCCAATTACTAGGGGGAAAATACTCCAAATGGATAGTAATACTCTAGCAGTTTGACTTAGAATTTGAACACGCTAAGTCCAAGAAATCCTTGGTGTTTGTCGAATTGATATGTGACCTTCCCTGTTCTAAGACGGAAAATGTAACAAAGGATTCATTACACGATGAATCCCTTTTTCTGATCAGTTCTGATGACCTTTGGTATGGGGATATCATCATATATCTCCAGACCCAGAATTTTCGGGCCTATTTGTCTAGCACTGACCGTCATCGCATATGCTACCAAGCCTGTTAGTATATTATCCTTGGTGATACTCTTTATCGTCGTGGGATTGACTCCATTTTCTGATGCTGCCTCACATTTGACGAAGCCGAGAAAGCCCTAAATGACTGCCATTCTGGAGCATGTAGTGGTCACATGTTTGGATATGATACTGCCTAGAATATCTTACGAGCTAGGTATTTTTGGCCTTATTTATTCAATGATTGTATTATTTTTTTCCAAAAATTCCACGCTTGCAAAACCTACAACAATAAAATATGATCACGCCCTGCTCCTCTACACCCTGTAGTCTTCGTTGGACCTTTTGCAAAATGGGGTATCAATTTCATGACATGTCACTCTCACTCAGTTGGGGGGCATGGATACATTATTGTAGTCGTAGATTATTTTACGAAATGGGTTGAGGCGATGCCAACATTCGACAATACCGAAAAGACTGCAACATTATTCATATTCAATCACATCATTGCTCAGTTTGGTGTTCCTCAAGCTATCGTTACTGATCATGGTAGCCACGTTAGAAACTTCATGACATATGAACTCACCGAAAAGTTGGGTCTTCACCATGAAAACTCAACACCCTATTACCCACAAGCCAACAACCAAGTTGAAGAAATAAACAAAGTTCTCATTACCATGCTTTGACGAATGATAGGGATTCACAAAACACGTTGGCACACGATGTTGTTTTCAGCATTGTGGGCTTACCAGACATCTGTTAAGTCTGCTACCAGGTTTACACCTTTCCATTTATTTTATGGTCTAGAATCCATCTTGCCGATTGAATGTGAGATACCCTCTCAAAAACTAGCCATCAAACTTCTCCCAAACACTTCTACCGAAGAAGAGCGTCTGTTGTATCTCATGCAACTAGACGAAACCCGTCATGATGCCACCCTAGTTATAGAATCTCAGAAGAAATGCGTCAAAGCCCAATATGACAAACATGTCAAGCCATGCATTTTCTCTGAAGGTGATCTAGTTCTCCTTTACGAACAAGATCGGGATATTCTAGGAGTCGAAAAATTTGAAGCTATGTAGCGAGGTCCTTATATCATCAGACAAGTGTTGGAGAAAGGAGCTTACAAGTTAGTGGACTACGAAGGTATCCCTTTGAGTGAACCCAGAAATGGGTTGTACTTAAATAAGTACTATGCTTAAGATCATCGGTGCATGAGTGCTTGTATTTTATTGTATCATACTTTTTGTGTGTTACTTTAGTATGTTTTTTCATTATTTGGTCTCTGCCCTCAACTGCTCATCTTGCATTGTGCTTGATTTCCAGATGTCGGAGTCTTCGCTACTCCACATTGGCTTCGCCAATGGCACTAGTCATAGTACTCAGAACCTTTCTTTTGTTGCATGGGTAATTTATGCACCTACAAACAAACTTATCAGTCTACAAGGTGTGTGCCTCGGTCGTGCAACCAATAATATCGCAGAATATAGTGCCGTCATAAAATTTTTGATTGATGCTATTTCTCTTGATATTTACCACCTGGCTATACGACTTGATTCATAGCTAGTAGTACTACAGTTAAGCAATGTCTATGCCATACGAAGTCTTACTTTATTATGGGTATATTTACGAATTTTCCTCTTAGAACGTTATTTTGATTATATCGAATATCAGCACATTCCTAGATGTCTAAATACATTGACTGATGCCTTAGCTAATTATGTGTTAGACAGACATTTGGGACATTTATGAACCAATCACACATCACATGTATTATACAACACAAAATAAGCTAGTAGAAGCCATATATATGTATATAACAATCAAAAGTTTTTGCAAAAAGTTTATGTCCAAAGATCAAAATCTCAAAATATGAAGCCCATAGCTTCTACAAAATAGCATCACGAATGATGCTCATGATAACACACAACTGCTCAGGCTACCCTATGGAGCAGTCTACTTAGAGACTCGAACACGCCCATAGTATAGCACTGATAACATCTCAGGATCTCTTCAATAGTGATGTCGGGTACATTTGAAGTTAGTCCCTCAAAGTTTTGTTCAATCACCTCATAGTCCTTAGAATCCCATCTTGCCACTGGAGCCACTTCTCCTCGCCTCTGAATGGGAGACATCCCTGGCGGTTGATATGGCCCCACATTTGTGTTGTCAAAAGAATTTTTTGATTAGGATCTAAGATAAAAAAACATTTTATATAATAAAATTTGCAAAAACATTTAAAAAGAAGAAAATGTGTACTTATCACCTAAGTCACCCCACTGAGCATCCTGAGGTAGGACCAAATCAGGATCTCCTCAGAAATCCAAACTAGCATATGCGTAGTCATCAATCATCAGCATCTGGGGTCTCAACCAGTCAAAAAATGAATCGTTATATTTGATTATAGGCCCTACTATGTGCCAAGCCATGAGGTTACACCACCTCAGCATCCTCTAATCCTGTGGAGCTGGTAAACCCCAATCTACCTATAGATGTAGCAATGGGACCCTCTCAAGGAAGAAAGGCACCAAAATCGACCCGTACCCAAACTGCTTTAAGTCACCCCTTCTACACTTAGTCAATTTCCTTTTCATGCTGCGGAGAACCGCATCTGACTAGTTGAAAACCCAAGTGTCTGTGCACTCTATTGCATATTGGAAATAGCTCTGGAGAGCCATGTGCGGAGCAACATTCCTAGCCATGCATGCAATGGTAAACAATATAGTCTGCAAGGTCAGATTTTGGACACCCCAGATGGTGACCTTACCCTTTCTTCTCTCTGCCTCGGGAACACAATATCGACGAACATACTCGCTCATAGGAAGTCTGCTGCCTCTACCACTGGTTAGAGTAGCATGGTATCCACGTCATGAAAACCTCGTCAGAAAATAGATATCCTCGATATCTAGTGTCAGCGTGTGGACCCCTACATGAAATAACTGTTAATCCACATCCCACATGTGGACCAGGTACTCTAACAATCTGAGCTGGACTCTCATGCCCGAGATCCTAAAAATTTTTAAGAGTCCACATTCTTGGAGGGAAAAAACTATACCCAGATCATTCCTGGCAATGGCATCATCCTCCTCATGTTCTCTTTCCATCCATTCCAACATCATGATGGGACTTTGACTACACAGTCATCACAACGTACCTCTAGAAGGGGATACACGCAATCAAACCGCAGTCGAAGAGGATTCCAACCATAAATATCAGTGACTATAATCTAGGGGACCACAAGACCTACGGCATGCTCGCGCCTCATAAGTACTTGACTAATATGAAGGGAAAGAGATCAAAGATCATTCCCCAGCCATGGACCATGAACATCGCGCAGTCCACTATCCTTAATGTCATGAAAATTCCACACTTTGGAAGGCACCAGGAGGTTAACGCATGCGTTAAACTCATGTTGTTGTGCTTCCACAGTTGTTATTTATGGTTAGACAGGTGTATTACCATCGATCCAGTGTTGATCCATAGGATCAGTGAATTGAGCATGCAGGGACCCGACCTGCGAGACTTCTACCTAGGGAAGGCTGAAGATCCTGCCCTGGCACAGAAGATTAAAGACATCTATGGTGATGTAGAGAAGGGGATGTGAGGCTACAAGGTAGACTCCATTCATAATGGTGCAGTGCACCTCGCTTTTAAGTTCATTGCTGGTAAGCTAGTCTGAAAGAGCAGACCCATGTAGGTCATAGAGTTTGTGGTTGACCTCACAGGAAAGTGCATGGAGGGATTATAGATGAGTTGGGAAAAATACTTAGTCAACCATCTAGAATTCGATTGTCGGGAAGCTCAGGATCATGGATACGAGTTCCCCTTTAGATGGTTGTTGATCCTTATTGTGTTTACAGCTTGGGAGATGCTGCAAGGTGTGACCTTCCCGGACATTGAGCCATTTGAACCACTTGCTGTGAAGTTCACCACATTCTGGGAAAACAGTGGTAGTCAAACGCAGTATTCCATACCTACTACCTGCAACTGAAAAGGGATATTAAATCATTCACTGGGATGATGCCAGACACTTTGGACAGGTTTAGACCCCTTATGAAGTTTTTCACAGATAGTCATTTCATATATATCACTACACGTGAAAATGAGAATAAAGAAGAGCTTCAGTCATACTATAAGCTCACCAAGGAAGACCTGGAAGAAATCATTAAGGAATGGCCTGCAAAGTTCCTTATACCAGTCGCTAAGGCATAATTGTTTGACCCAAACCTCATTGGAAGCCTGGTAGTTACCCACAAGGAGTATAATGCACCCAACAATAGCAGAAGGAAGAAGAAACAATATGTAAAGAAACTGAGCAACGCCTCATAAGAGACTACCTCATATTCACCTGGTGGAGGAGGAGATGATGAGGTGGACAAAGAGGAAAAAGAAGAAAAAAAAGGGGAAGAAGATAAGTAGGAGAAATGAGAAGTAACCCCACCATGGAACCCCCTTGATGATGCAAATCCATCAAAGAAAAGGAAGGTTTCCCCCATGAAACCTACATCGTGGAAGAAATACAAAGAAAGAAAGTCAAAGCTTCATACTTTACTCACGATCGATGACTTCGATTACATCATTGTAGTCGTATCAGATGCTTCACAGGACATTTTGTAGAACAGCAAAGCCAAGAAATAATCCTTGTATGAAAAAATTACGACAGAGCTTAGAGGGGTACAACAGACCCTCCACTCCAGTCATGCAGTATCCACTACGCCCTCAACATCAGAAGAACCTGAGTTGGGAGATGAGCCTTCCCAACTCTGGAGACTAATTGATGCGATCGAATTCTGCCTTCATCAAGTGCAAGAAGATAAAGAACAAGCCACAGTGGCCTCGAATCAAGCACAAGAAGAAATGGTAGAGCAACGTCAGGTTTCACAAAAGGAGAAAGAGTACATTCAAACCAGGTTTGAAGAAGATAGAGTGCAGGCCAAGCAAGAAAAAGAACAGATGCTCATAGAACAGTTGGGAGTCAAAGAAGCAGTCGACAGGGCACTTCACTCTGTGATAGGCTTAGAGCCAAAGGTAAAATACCGAGTGGAGCATCAAGTAGCAAAGCTCACAGAAGCTATCCATCAACTACAACAAAGAATAGAAGACTTAGAGCTCCGAACAGTGCCCAACAATCCGTCGGATGTACGAGATCAAAGAGAAGCAACTGCTCAAATCACAGTTGAAAGAATCAAGGAACTCGCCATGGAATGTAAACAACTAAGTGATCATAGTGCCTAGACTTATGAGAGACTCACTGAGGATTCTGAATTAAAGACACTGGAGTCATAGCTCCAGGAGGCAAAGCACCAATAACAAACAGTACAGGCATAGTTGAATCCCCTATCAACAGTCGAAAGAATGAAGAGATCCCAAGAACAACGTAATTCCAAACAACAGTTCCACACCATTTAGATCAGAGTAATGGAAGTGACTTAGAGACTCCAACCAATTCAGGACAGATCGACATTCTAGAGGAGGGAACAGATCCTTTCCCTGAATTCCAAGGTCCTGCTAGGTTTGCCCCCTATGCAAGAATAGTACCATGTACAGGAGTAGATTGTCCAAAAATGGGGTTGCCCCCAATTGGGAAAGCGGCTGATGAGAAGGTGTTGTTACCAAACGTTCTGTTCCAAGAAAATTGTGTTGAACCTACCGGCATACTATGTGAAGGCGGTCCTTGACTCCCTGCTCCAAAGAAACTATTGTGTGTGGGTTGCTCGGCGGACTGCTGATGCGAACCACCGAGTGAAGGGGACGAAGGAGGGATATGACCTCCAGTGTAAGGAAAATCATTAAAAGGGACAGGAGTGCCCCCCAAGTGACCTTGCAGAGGAGCACTAGAGCTCCCTGCCCCCAGACCCAAAGTCTGTAAAGTGGAGTAGGACAGTACAAGACTTGTACCCGAACTAGGCATATCGTATGAGAATGGAGGGCCTGTGGCACTAGGTGTAAAAAGGTTTGTGGTTGCCACCAAAAACGGGTTCGGACCACTGTGTGAAGTAGTAGTGGTCGAGACCATGGTGGCTCGGACCGACGACAGTAGGTTAGGAGATGATTCTTCTGTGGTGACAACCGTGGTGGGAATTGAATAATTCCCGGAAGAAGTAACAACATTTGTTTACATTGCTGTGTGAGGCACTGTGTGGCGCTTGTGAAATTGAATTTTTACAATAAAAGGTGCCAAGATATCAGTGGTTGAGGTTTCAATCGAGCCAAGAGCGATTGCTTCAAGGTTAAAAATGGTTGATTCCTCCAGGGGTTGTTCGGGCACAATGGTTTGTAACCCGGTTGCTTCAAAAGACCCTTGTTGGTCTAGCTTCCGCCTTAATGGGGGCGGGGGTGGCTCCAGTGTAACCGGCAACAGGCCAAGAAGCCTTCGTGACTGGCAGAGCTCGAGATCCTCCATTGTGTGAGAAGATACAAGACACTCTAAGGTATTCTAAATGCTCAAAATTAACACACACAAAGAGAAAAGTCCCTAGAAGATAAGACAAGCAAACCCTAAATTACTTGGAAGAACAGTTACAACAGCCAACACTAGAGCAACTTACCGGTGCAAGTGAAACTCAAACACGAAGAACCCTCTGGGTATACTGTTCCAAGTGTGGCCCGATGTCTATCCTAGGTACCGCGGTATACCCCCGCAGTCACCTGTGTATGTTCCTAACAAAGATTGGCAACTAGGTTTCCAGCACGCGAACAGTCACAAGGCGGGTACACTCGAAAGTCGAGTAGACCACAATGAGCAGGGTATCAAGCCTGAAACCTGTCAAGGGTATCGAGAGAAAATTTTCCGGAAGACAACTGAGGACCTCAAATGGATTCAAGTCCCATGAAGCCCTGTGGCAGATGCAAACAATGGAATCCCAAAACAAGCCCTCTATATGTGTTCTCCACTATGATTGGTCCGGCTTTGGAGGGGTTATCTTCACTACCTTTCCGCACGTGACCTCATGTTTATCCCCTGTGTTAGAGGGGGGTCCCAGATAACTTACATGAAATTGGACTTAGACACTCCCTATCTCAGACTCCAATTTTTGATTTAAAATAGCCTTGAAGAGTTTCCTATCCAATCCTAATTCAAGGCCTTAGTCCTGAACTAGTTTGTGAACCCTATAAACATAAAAGTCTAGTAGATTTTAAATTTAGCGTTACTTAAATGGATTTTTCTTACATCAAGGGGTATGAGGGTGAAACCGATGGTGTGTAAAATATGAAAGCAAAAAATGAATAAAAAAGATGGAAACAAAACTTTTACTGAATGCAAAATTTCAACAACTTTTCAAAAGAAAGAATTTTTTAACTTTTCTAAGATTTTGGACAACAAACTCAAAGGAATTTCACTCAACTATGAGCTACTTATGATCTAAGTGAACTGCAAAAACTTATGAAATAACAGACTTTTCCCTAGCTAATGATGCAGAAACACACTCTTCAACCAAAGAAGAAAATGAAAAGAGATTTTTTTTTTTTATTTAAGTGCTAATAAAGTAAGAAAGTGAAAATACCGACAAGCAAAAAACCAAGAAAAACAATTCTGGCTTAAAGCGCAGATCGCAAAGAATCAGATTAAAAAAAAATCACACAATAGCAATTGTAAAAACAATGACTCTCACGCTTGTCTAAAAACCATAAAAAAAAAATTATTTTTCTGACAATGTTTTAAATGAGGAAAAGTAATCTAAGGATAAAAATAATCATAAGCTATTGATTGTTCAAATAGAGATTCAAACACTTGAGAGGAATACTTCCTATCAGAGGAGAGGATGAATGCCTCACCTTTAACAAAAAGTAGCCTGTACAAGCATGCGACTGTCACTCAAATAGCACGCATGCAAACGAGCGCTAAACAACAACAAAAGGTGTGTACACGTGGGCTGACCTTGTATAGGCCGCGTGTATATCTAAAATCTAAGAAAAAATGAAAACAGACAGACCAAACTAGGAAAATGTTAAGAACCAAACATCAATATAGCATAGAAAAACTTCAGGAAAGGTACTCAACACCTTGAAAAAGAGATAATTTCAGATAATAAGCCTCTTCGAGGGGGCAACCTCCTTTTACCCCACTTAAATGTTCAAGTACAAGATGATTCAAAATGAAAATGTCTCCTTGGTATATAT
>JASDQU010815629.1:0-15706 GCA_032191745.1 Picea mariana
TAGAAGCCTTCGAGGAGGCCAGCCAGATTGAAAAAGACATACTTAGTCTTAAAGACTCTACTAGCAACGAAACAGAGACTAGTTCTTCTTCCAAAAAGAAGATCGAAATCCTCCCTAGACCTACTCAAAGTAAAACACAACCTGAAAGCTCTGATTTAGAAAACTTAACTAAAGTCGTTCAAAAACTATTGAATCAAGTTATAGATTTGAAAAAGACGGTCGAAGAAGCTTCGTCGAGCAAAGGGCCTTACAAGCCCCCGTTCAGGAAGCCTTTTCCCACCAACCGACCTAATCCAACCACCGAGGGCCTTAATCTAGAAAGTCTGCAATACGCCCTTCAAACAATTCTAGAATCCCAGGACAACTTGATGCCTCCTGAGATTCCTGAGAAGGTAATTGAACAAGAGATAATTCAAGAAGAGGAGTCTTCTCCAAACATTTTCGGACACTTCTCGGATAACATCTTTCAAGCTAACTTCGAGAAAATGCATCCCTATAACACCAGGAGTAAGACAACAAACAAACCTTTTGCCGAAAACACTACGACTTCGCCTCCAAAACAATCTAAATCAGCTGAGACTGAACAGAGTCATGTGAACCCCAACTTAGATTATGATTTAGTTGAAGATCTAAAAAAATTAAGGGCTAACATTTCTGTTTATGAGTTATTGAAATTTCCATTTCTGCTACAAAAAATGTTGCAAAACATCGCAGAGAATGGCAAAAATGGTAATTCAAACAGTAGCAAGGTTGTGCAGAACAAAGTTCCTTAGAAGAATTCCATTAAAAACAATCCTGATTCTCATGATAAAGGAAGCCTTCCTATAAATAATGTAAATAATGTAGATAAAGTAGCTTTGGAAACGGCGAGTAAGAAACCACAAACTACCACCCTTAGCACTCGCCGAAATGTGCCTCCATTTTTGTTAACTTTTGAAATCTTTAATAGAAACGTGCACAATTGTATGGTAGACTCAGGAGCATCATCCAATGTGATGCCATGGTCTGTGTGCCAGAAAATTAACGCTGAAGTTGAACCATCCACTTTAAAAATCATCCAGCTCGACCGAACTAATGTTAAGGTCATAGGTGAGTTAAGGAATGTGCTTATAAGATTATCGTCTAACCCCAAGGTTCATCAAGTTATTGATATTATTGTTGTGGATATCCCAGAAGTGTATGGTCTGTTTCTAAGCAGGGACTGGTCGGAGCAGCTACACAACTATTTCGCGACAGATTGGTCTCACCTATGGCTTCCAGAAAACGACAAGCCTAACAAGATCAAGGTAAATCGTGAACGCTACCTTAAGTTCACGGTCACAGATCTGAACAATCCAAATGAACCCTTTACACCTTCTGCTGATTCACTCGAAGTACAAGGGATGGATACCTTTTTCGGCAATTTCATGGCCGAGGCTTCAGCTGTCACAAACCCATAACAACAGTCCAAGATTGTAGCATACATGCAGCCAACAACTTCCACACAACAGCCTCATGCACCCGATAAAAATCAAATTTGGTCTCTTTATTTTGACGGGTCAAAGTCCAAAGAAGGAGCTGGTGCAGGCTGCGTTATTATCGATCCGGTAGGTAACAAAACATTGATTGCATGTAGGCTAGAATTTGAATGTACTAATAACACTACAGAATATGAGGATTTACTGCAAGGTCTCAGAAAAAGATTTAGATATGAACTTTCAAAACTTGACTGTCTTTGGCGACTCTGAAATTGTGGTTAGACAGGTAAGAGATTCTATCCATTGTCTGTCTCCGCATCTTAGAAGCTACCGATCTGAGGTATGGAATTTAATGAATAAATTTTCTGCTTTCAATATAAATTCTATTCCTAGATTGAATAATTCCGAAGCTGATCTATTAGCTAACGTAGCTTATAAACTCTTTCCTGCAGAAGGCTTATCCTCGGATGCATTTTCCGTCGAACTGTTGTTCAGGCCATCCGTTCCTGACAACATCACGATCTGGAGAGTCTTCGACGATGATTAGCAGAGTATTAGCTTCTTTCATATGGAGGAAAATTTTCAAGGCGCAGTGATAGACGAACGCACTCACGACGACAATTTGTGCGATTTCACGGTAATACTAGATCCGAAAACTCCTGAAGCTTCATTGGACATGGTAAATTCGATCCCTAAGTCTGTAGTTAGATTAGAGAAATTTAATGATCTTCAAGATAAATTCAAAAAATCGGTCAACTGTAAAACCAATAGTTCCTTGTTATCATATGAAAAAGTAAACTTAGGGACTAAGGACAATCCACAGTGCATTAATCTAGGGGTAGGGTGTTCTCAACAAGAAAAAGATGAATTTATTAAATTTTTCAAAGAATTTAAAGATGTCTTTGCATGGACGTATGATGACCTTAAAACTTTCGACCCTAACATCATACAACATGTCATTCCTATGAAACCCCAAACCTCACCCTTTCAACAGAAATTAAGAAAAATGCACCCTAAGCTTGAACTGACCGTCAAAAAAGAATTAAATAAACTTCTGAATGCTAAGATTATTTTCCCTGTTAGGCACACTCAATGGGTTTCTAACCTTGTCCCTGTCCGGAAGAAAAGTGGGGAAATCCGACTATGCGTCGATTTTCGAAACCTTAACAAAGCGTCTGATAAAGACAACTATCCCGTCCCACCCATGGAATAGATCCTTCAACAGGTATCTGGTTTTGAGAGGCTATCCTTATTGGATGGTTTCTCGGGGTACAACCAAGTGCTAATGTCTCCTCCGGACCAACTTAAAACTACCTTCTGCACTCCATGGGGCACCTATGCTTATCGAAAAATGCCCTTTGGATTGATTAATGTCGGTGCCACTTTCCAGAGAGCAATGGACATTGCTTTCAGAGGCTTAATCAATTAGTCCATCGTAGTTTACTTAGATGATGTTACTGTATTCTCTAAAAACAAAACCGATCATCTAGCTCATTTACAAGCTGTTCTACAGCGATGTCGTAAATACGACATTTCCTTGAATCCTAAAAAATCCATTTTTGCAGTAGAACAGGGTAAACTCTTGGGATTTATTGTGTCAAGTGAAGGGATGATTATCGACCCTGAAAGGACTCAAGTCATCGCGAAACTTCCCCCTCCTACATCCAAAAAATCTATGCAGTCTTTCTTAGGCCAGATTAACTTCGTGAGGAGATTCGTCCCCAGTTTCTCCAAAATGGTCAGGCCTTTACAGAATTTAATTAAGAAAGACACCCAATATCACTGGGGACCCCTAGAAAATCAAGCTTTTAATGCGATAAAAAAGGCCATAATAGACGCTCCTTCTCTCATGAGCCCCGAGTTTTCCCAAGACTTCTCGCTCTACACTTTTGCTTCTGACCGCTCTTATGCTACCGTCCTAACTCAAAAGAATGCCGAGAATAATGAAGTACCCATTTCCTTTATGAGCTCTACTTTCAAAGGCGCTAAAATTAATTACCCAGCGGTAGATTGGAAAGCCTACGCTGTTTTCAAAGCAGTCAAGCACTTCTGGTCCTATCTTTTGAAATCCAGGACGAAGATCATTGTCCCATACCCAACCATCAGGAACCTGTTAGTGCAGAAAGAACTAGGAGAAAAGAGGGTTAACTGGGTCACCTCCTTGCAGGAGTACGACATAGAAATTACCCCAACACAGATAGTGAGAGGCCAAGGGTTATGCGAGTTAGTTGTTGATTCGGCTGAAGAACAACAAGAAGAAGGCGATACGTCAAACCTAGGACAACACAATCAAAATGCAATCTGTTGTGCACAAAACTTTGTCAGTCCATGGTATGACGATATAAAATTTTGTCTTGAACATGGGTCAGTCCCCCGTCACCTGGACCCCACTAAAAGAAGAGCATTGAGATTAAAGTCTACCTCTTTTCATTTGGTTAATGGTGTTTTGTTTCGTCAAAATTTTGATGGCGTACTGATGCACTTTCTTGAGAAGGATGAAGCATAAAAAGTCTTGCTAGAGTTGCATGCAGGAGAAGCTGGTGGTCATTTTGGTGGTGATACTACTGCCCATAAGGTTTTGAGAGCCGGTTATTACTGGCCCATGCTTTTTAGAGACGCCCATGCCTTGTGTCGTAAGTGTACTATTTGTCAAAAAACATCAGGATGGTTACAGAAACTAGCCTTTCCTTTGCAACCCGTTTCAGTAGACTTTCCTTTTCAGCAGTGGGGCCTTGATATCATAGGTCCAATCAACCCCCCATCCTCACAACAACATAATTTTATCATAATAGCCACAGATTACTTTACCTAGTGGTCTGAAGCTACCACATTAAGGACTATCAATACCAGTCAGGTAATTGCCTTTCTAAATTCGAATATTATTACTCGTTTTGGTATTCCTGATTGTTTAGTATTCGACAATGCTTCTTATTTTTCGTCTCTTGAGATGAGCGAGTTCGCTTTAGAAAAAGGAATTAAATTGAAGTATTATGCTAGCTATTACCCCCAGGGCAATGGATTGGCAGAGTCAACAAATAAGAATTTGATTAAAATCATCAAGAGGACGGTGGCTGAAAATCACAAAAATTGGCACAATGCACTGTTAAACACGCTTTGGGCTGATAGGGTAACACCAAAAACTGCTATAGGTAACTCTCCCTTTTTTCTTGTTTATGGTAGAGAAGCAATTCTACCACCTCACATTCTTCTCCCTTCACTTCTGTTATCACAGAAAATACAAGAAGAAGACTGTCCCCCATTGGACAACCGGATTAATGCCTTAATGAAGCTAGAATAGGTAAGAGCCCAAGCTAAACGTAAGTTAGATCAGCATCAACTATTGGTTAAAAGTTGGTTCGATTCTAACTCTACCTTTGATAGGAACTTTGAAGTAGGTGACCTCGTCTTGAAATGGGACAACCGCATGAGGGAAAGGGAGAGCACATGAAATTTCAAAACTTATGGCTTGGACCGTTTTTAGTTGCTGAGAAGTTGGGTCCCAGCTCTTTCCGATTGCAGAATCTAGAAGGGCAACCTGACACCTATCCAGTGAATGGCCAAGCTCTGAAAAGATATTTCGCTTGATTACAACCCTTGTATATTATGTACATATTTTTCTTTTGCTTGTTTTTTTTATTTCCTTTTTGGGATTTGATTTCTCCTTTGCGCTTATCAGCTTTTGTTTTTGGAAATACACATACCTGAATTTTGGAAACTATTCAGACAAAGAAAACATAAAATTCCTTCACTAAAATGACTGCTAAAAATTGTATAAACATCAATTGTATACTTCTGAAATTTACATCTGTGTTGGCAAAAAGTATGTTGTTTGAAAGAAGTTGACTGATTTCGATTTCTGAGTAAATCCTGTCATGATCATCTATTTTCTTTTTACGCTATCCCTATTCCTTAAGGGAATGACTCGGAAGATGTCTCCCTGCCTTAGAAAGTTGGTTCTATAAATAAACCATCTCTGGATCTTAATAAAGGATAGTTCTGAAAAATTCTGATGAGGTCTAAAAAAATATGTTAAAATATCATAATTTTCAGCGTCACCCCGCTCGACTATATATCTTTAAAAAAAAAAATAAATCAATAAAAGAGCTGAGGGAAGTGCTTGTAAACCTGCCGGGATGCTGAACAGGTCTGCTGGCAGCGGGTAAATGCATGCATGATGCCAAGACAACTTCGCTGGGGTACTGAACAAGCCCACTGGCAGCGAAGCAATGTCAGGTATATGAAAATTCGTAAATATGGAACCTCTTGACCTTAAAATGTCCTTTATGCTGATCTGAAACTTCTTGGTAGGATACAGATATCAGAGTGGGTTAAATGGCAACCCTGTCGAGGCTATGGACGCCTGCTGGCAGCAGTGGCTCTGTTAACAGTATTGGAGATTTTACCTTTAATATCGTGCCTTGCTTATCTTAAGATTGTTATCAGTTTTCATCCTTTAAACACTGTTGGAATATTTGGTTAATGATGATGTTTACACATTTTTTGGTTGTTATTTTGGAGTCAGAATTTTTTTCATTATAATAATCTGAATTTGTTCTTTTGGTAGAGATAACTACTTCTACCAGTGTGTCACCATTGTTGGTAGCCAATTCGCATTTTCATACTGTCCTTATAAGCTGCCCACACCAGTGTTTTGCAAACTTCGATTTTTGTCGCAACCTTTCCAATAAAACGACACTATTGTTTTATATGCGTTTGCACACTTACCTTGGTTCTCGTTTTCACGACTGTAAGCGTGAAAACATTGGTTTTCGAAGTCATATTAAAAACATCACTGGATTTTTATGATCGCTCTTGTTTATATGCTCATCGCATTTCCCAAATTATTTATCGTTATACAATTGACAAGACTCCAACATCCTTATTCATTGGGCATTCTTATTTGTTAATAAGACTTCGTTTTGCAAGACTGTGGTGATATTCTTTTGATTGAGTTTGTGATGCATTGGTGATTTAATTTATGTGTTCTTTGATTGATTCCCTTGACACATTGGTTTCATGAAAACACATTGGTGTTGTGGTTAAACCCTTGGTATATATCATTTCATACGACACATAGTTCATATTATTGAACCCGTGGTATTGATTTCGATTCATTGTTTGGTTTCAAAGCTATGATAAAACTATTGCTTGCGCAAATGTTTGGTTGATTTACCCTAGATTTCATTGGTTGATTGAATGGCGTAGTTTTAACCTATGCAATAGTGGGTTGAATAGTTATATGCGCTGGCGGTTGTACTGTGGATATGACTGTTTTGCATGTATTGAACTAGCTCCACCACCTTCGCACGATCTGTCATTAATGTTTTCCCCCTATTTCGGTTCACCTTTGCTAGTTTTCGAGTGATGCCTGTGAGTTATCAACCCCGCGTTTACTCTGTTCGAACCCTTACCCACTCACCCTGCTCACCGTATGCTCTTGTCTATGGCACCGGTGGTGCGCATAGAGCCGAATGGTAGCCAAGCTTTGTTGCTATTCGATAATGCTCGTAAAGATTTAGAAAACAGTGGTTGGCTGGTGTTTATACAGAAGTTCGAGGGTTTCTACCTTTCGATTGCCCAACAATTCGCCCTCACCTTTGACGGATGCAGGGCTAAAGTAGGTGATATACAGCGTGAACTCAATGAAGAATTCATAACCTCTGCTACTGGATTGTCATCTATAGGCCAACGATGGTTTAAGAACTCCAAAGTTGATGAGGTGCCGTGGCCATTACTATTCATATAAAGAAAGGTCGTTTCCTATGATAAAGGTATGCCTATTTCCACCCTCAAACCCAGGTGGCACGATCTTTTGGTAATTGTGAAACAATTTGTGACCTGTGAAGGTCGGTATGGCTTGGTTTTTCTGTATCACCTCCGGTTATTGATGAATTTCATGGGCTATCCTTTGAACATGCCACATTACTTCTTGCGTAGTATTTATAAGATGTCTAAGAGATTCAAACGCGAGAAGGCTAATAGCAGCTTGTTTCACCACGGCTTAATTAAGCTGATCATCGTCCACCATTTGAGCCTTCATGGCGATAATTGGCAAGCCTTTCTATTTAGAAATGGCTTTGCTAATCCAGAGTCTGTTCAAATCGACAAGGCTGTGGTTAGTGAGACTATGGTCGGGCCACCCGTGCAATTTCATATCCTTCTACCCCCTACTGAACCCTCGGTTTGCTCTGACATCGACCTACCCGATACCATAATCAACCCGTGCACAAAAGACAAGACTGAGGCTGTTAAGAAGCCTGTGAGTAAGAGAGTCAAGGGTAATCCTACTGTCGACAGTAGGGGTAAGAAAAATGCTCGATTGATATCGAGACTTGCCCGGAATAAACCTAAGCCAAACGTTGACCAAAAGCCCATAGTTCTGAGCAAGGACTCAGACTTTGATATCGAGCGCTTCCTATCTGGAGAGTACCCTTATTCTCATGGCCTGTGCTCTATGAAACCTTATGACTTTGTCTCTAACTTACCCCCGTGCCTAAAAAATGACCCAAATTACCCGGGAATCAAGTTGCATAATGAAACCCCTGTTGGCTTAAACAAACCCTCGCCTGTGTTATCAAAGACCGAGCATGATCACTGTGGAGAGAACAAGACTATGGATTTATGATTCAGACTGAGATGAAAGTTGATGTCTTGTAACAGCTTTCACTTTCAATATATCAAACTTTTGTTTCAGGTTTTATTCATGTCAGTTTGCAGTTGATTATAGACTACTTTAGCTATCATAATTCATTGCATTTTGATGTGATTTAATTTAATGTGTTATCCATATCCGATTTCTCCTATTTTAAAAAGTACATCAATTACTTTGTTTCGATTAATGAATCACAGATTTCTCTTCTTCGTTAATTGAATCATTTTGTACAAATCCTTGCACATAGATTTATCTAAATGTGATGATTTGTAAATTATAAGATTGTTGTAACTTTTTATGTCTTGTTTGTTCTGTTATTGATATTCAAAAGAGCACTGCTGCTTACTGTTTACTAGAGGCTTGCAGAGGATCTGATGCGGGTTTCCTCCCATCGAACAACTGAACTGGATTCTTTACACATGACAAATTGGAAAGCGTTATTACAGGTTAGCTTATTAGTGTTATTTAAGTAGTTTAGATAGATATATGTATAGTTTAGATTTGTAGTTAGAGTTAGTGTTTTAGTTTCTTAGCTTAGATAGTTAGTTTTTATTCTATTTCTTTCTCATAAAACTATAAAAATAAAAAACAGTTTCGCTGTTTTAGGACAGTTTACAATTGATTTTTGCAGGTTTTCTTCTAAATCTGTTATTTATAAATATTGAACATTTGTGATTAAGATTTAATTCAGTTGATAGTTGAATGTTAAATTTCATAGAGTTATTATAGTATTAGGTAGTAAAATTGTATATATTAATAGTTTAGATTTGTTATTTAGTTTGTTTTAATTTAGATTAGTTCCTTAGTGTAGTTTTCTTTTGTTTTCCTAGGACTTAAATTAGCTAATGAAGCCACTAAACCCGTCAGGGTGGGTTATCCCAAAGGGCTTGGGTTATTTAGACAACCCCGGACCGGATCCACTCTTCCAGTTGGCGAGCGTTCAATTTCGCCTGTCAACACAACACAAGCTATATTCCAACTTGGAAAAATGCTCTTTTGGCATGAACAAGGTCCAATACTTGGGATACATTGTTGATGAGCATGGAGTACATTTTGATCCAACTAATATGCAAGCCATTCGTGACTGTCTAGCCCCGACCACAGTAACCGAGCTTTGGAGATTCTTGGGACTCACCAACTTCTACCGACGGTTCATGTTGGGGTTCTCCCATATTGCATGGGCCCTTAGATAGGTGACCAAGGGCAGTGGCAGGGAAAATTTCATGTGGGGGAAGGAACAAAAACAAGCATTCGATGATCTGAATCATCACTTGTGGTCATATCTAGTACTCCCCTTGCCTGATCTGCAACAATCGTTCTAGATTGAGACTGATGCATCTGACTATGATGTAAGCACTGTTCTCACTGAACATGGTCATCTGGTGGCATACCATAGTGAGACACTCTCAGGTACTGTCCGGAAATTCCCCACCTATGACATCGAAATGCATTCCATTGTACAAGCTTGTCGTCAATGGAAGCATTACATTCTAGGAAAGGAGATGATCATCCACACTGATCACAAGCCTCTGCAGTTCATACAAACACATGGGAAATTACAGAACGATCGCCATCATAAGTGGTCCACCTACCTGCAACAGTTCCATCTCAACATCAAGTATAAGACATGGATCTAAAATCATGTCGCCGACTTCCTCAGTCAACCTCCCATGGCTGCACTCACCATTGTGCTCCATTCCTGTGGACATGAGGCATCTGAGTGGCCCCAACTTTATCAACAAGATCCGGACTTCGTCGCCGCCTATCAACTCTTGGGTATAGGCGCAACAGTCACTGATTTTCACATTCAGGACAAACTATTATGCCATCTGGGCCATCTTTGTGTTCCTACAAGTGAGCATGCAAAGATGATTTGGGAAGCCCACTATAGTGGGATGGCAGTACATTTTGGCATGGAGAAAACTATGCCCGCTCTCTAGAAACGTTTTTATTGGCCAAAACTTTGACAAGACGTCAATAAGTATATAAAATCTTACACTTCATGTGCCATTGCCAAGCCAACCATTCAAGAAGAAAGGCTTATACACCCCTCTTCCTACTCTCGAGAAGCCTTGGGATCTCAATGGATTACATGTCTGGCCTTTCATCCACCAAGCAAGGCAATGATTGCATATTTGTGGTCGTTGATCGGTTTTTGAAGATGGCCACCCTCACAGCCTGTAAGAAGAATATCACAATGACAAATACTGCCAAGATCTTCTTCGAACGAGTGTGGGCCCATTTTGGGATACCAAAGACTATCATCTCTGACCAGGACAACAAGTTCCTCAACACATTTTGGTCGAGTCTCTGGTCACTGTTGGACACCAAGCTCACTAAATCCACTGCTTTCCACCCCCAAACAGACGACCAAACAAAGGTCATCAATCGAATGACTGTGCACATCCTACGCATGTAAAACTCTAAGCATCCATGTACATGGGATGAGAGTCTCCCCTATGTTCAACAAAGTTACAACATGGCTCTCCATAGCTCCATCGACCATAATCCATTTCAGGTGGGGATAGGATTCCAACCCTTGGGTCCCATTGATTTTGCACTACCTCTTGCCACCACATAGACAGACTCTTCCCATGTTCAGTCTGAGACCGAAAAATCCAATAGATTCATTGAGCGGATTCATCACATCTGCCAACAGGTCTAGGAGATTTTGCAAAAATCCAATGCTAAGTACAAGCAACGCCATGATCAACACAGGGTACCGCACTAGTTTAAGGTTGGAGACAAAGTCTGGTTACATTTGCAGAAGGAGCATCTCACAGGGCCCCATTAGAAGCTCCTCCCACTTCGCCATGGGCCTTACACTATCACTAAGGCTATGGGTATCAATGCTTTTGAGCTCAACACTCCACCCTTCCTTGGCCTGCAACCCATGTTTGATGTGAACCTCCTTTAGCCATATTTTCCACCATTATTGGACACCTTCGAGATCACAGAACAAATGACACCAACATAGCTCAACCATGACTGCATGGAACAAGCATCCACAGATCAGATAATGGAGACATGGGTCAAGGGCACTTTCCAGCAGAGGATCCAGCTTTATCAGGTTGTCAAGGTAGGGAAACTCCCACACCAAGGCAAGTGGCTCACCTGGGGCCAAATCCAACAGAAGTTTCCTCACTCGATGGGAGAACTCAACACAATGGATACCATTGCTTCCTAAGGGAGGAGGATTGATCCAAGTGGATATTGGTGGCCACCCACCTATTCCAACTGGCTCCTCTTGTCCATTTTTAGTTCAACACGTTCTTTTGTACTTGTTTGTAATTATGGTTTCTACACTTTTGGGGTTGTCTTAGGCCCTACACATATTCTAGGTGGATACCGGTGGCCTCTCACCTAATCCAACTGACTTATTTTGTATGTTTTCATGTCACCACGTGTTGTTGTACTTCTAGGGCCATTTTGGATCCCTAAACAATGTTTTTTTGGCTCTCCATAATTAAACTATAAACAAAGTTAGATTTTGATGACATAATGTGTATTTTTTTGAAAGACCTTTCCAACGGGCTATCACGTGCCTAAAACTGAGGTCGTATGCAAAATTTACAACCCTAAGAAGTTGAGGTACCAACTTACCCATAGGGGCCCACATGAATTTTGGCGTTTCACCTCCTAGGGTTAGGTTTTTGGATGTCTAGGGTTTTGGCATTCATGAGTAATATCAAAAAGGTCTCTAGAGCCTCATTGTAATCATTCTGCTCAGACGGATGAACATAGCAACCATATCTTTTCTTAGAGATAGCTAGCACCATTCGAGCAAGTGTTTCAGTTCTGCAGTTTTACAGTTTCAGCCTATTTCATTTAGTCAATAGAAGATATTGTTCACTGGATATCTGTGTTGTTCTTCATATCTCTGTGTTTATTGTATTCAGTCTGTTAATTAGTTCATCCCGCTCCTAAATCTGGATCAAGCCCGTCGTTTTCTCATCCAACTGATTTCTCCTACAAATAGGTTAAACACATACCCACTTGAAGATATTCTGTTATCCATATCTCCATCCCAGTCCGCATCAACAAGCCCATGTATTTCCAACACTCTATCTAATCCTAGTTTTCCTTGGTAGCACAATCCATAGCTAGAAGTGCCACACAAATACTTGAAAACCCTCTTTACTGTTGTCCAATGCTCCTTCCTTGGTTTTTACATATAAATTCCCAAAACTCCCATTTCATGTGCAATGCGTAGTCTAGTACAGATTATTGCATACATAAAACTGCCAACTGCACTAGCATATGGAACATGGGACATGTCATCTTCCTCTTCCTGTGTCTCGAGATACTGATCTGTAGATAACTTTACACCTACAATAATAGGAACCTTTACTGGTTTACTTTCCTGCGTATTAAACCTCTGCAATGTCGTATGAACATATTTTCTCTGATTCAACCATAGTTTCTTGTTTGCACGATCTCTTTTAATCTCCATTCCCAGAGTGAAGTTAGCAACATCGAGATCATTCATGTTAAATTTTGAGGATAAATGTGATTTTACCTCCTTGATAATAGCCATGTTATTTCCTACCAACAACATGTCATTCACATATAACACTACATAAATGGAGTGATTACCAACCTACTTGGAATATACACAGTGATCAACCCTGCTTCTCACAAATCTCAGTCCAAGGATGTATGTGTCAAACTTTTGGTACCACATCCTAGGTGATTGATTCAGACCATATAATGACTTCTTTAGCTTATAGACTAGCTCTTTCTTTCCCTTCACTGCAACGCCTTCTGGCTGCTTCATGTAGATTTCTTCTCCCGGATCCCCATGTAGGAATGTTTTCTTCACATCCATTTGTTCTAATTCAAAATCAAAAGCAACAACGACAAAYAAAAAAGTCTAATAGAAGTTAATTTGGAAACAAGATAAAAAATCTCACCAAAGTCAATTCCCTCTACTTGGGAATAAACTTTTGCTACTAATCGAGCTTTGTATTGCCGGATCATGTTGTCATTGATGTCAAAGGAACAATGTCTTGCCATAGTATATTGATGAAGTATGTATTGTCATTGTTTTAAATGAATGGATGTCAAGTGAAGTCATGCATAGATGAAGCTGGATCAATGTGTTGTCATTTATATATGATGCATAAATGATGTCATGCATAGATGAAGATGGATCAATGTGTTGTCATTGATATATGATGCATAGATGGATGGATGCATTAATGTATTGATTGTTGGATCATGTGGTCATGCATAGAATCCATGACAAAGGGACAATGTCATAGTGATGTATTGTCACGGGTTATTCTAGTTGGATTGATGTAAAGATGACTCATTATTATCTTGTCATGGTTGATAGGAAGTAAAAATGGATGAACTCCAAAGTGGTCCCCTTATGGTGAAATCCCTCATGGGAAGATGCTTTGTGATTGAGTCATCCTAGAAGTATGGTTAGAGAACCCATGCTTAATTGTGAAATAATGAGATAAATATCAATGAATTTGTCAATGAAAATGTCCTATATGGATAATGTTTGTCATGCCATTTCCGGTGGTATGTGGAACATCACATAACTCCTCACAGTTATTGAGTTTTGGCCTTGTGAAGTTGGAGGATCCTCATGTGTTGGCTAGAATCCCCAAAAGGTCAAAGAAGTCAAAGTGTTTACAAAGAAGAAATTATTTAAATAATAAAGTGAATTGATGAAGTCAAAGAGGATTATTTAAATAATAAAGTTAATGAAGAACTTTCTAATTATAGAAAGTGGTTATAAGTGGATTAACCCTAAAAATTGTTAAGTTTCTTGCTTAAGCTCTTTTTATTAATCCCGAGTTCAATAGTAATTATTACAGTTATAACAAAAATATAATAAGGATCTTACTGAAAGAAACAAGATCATAGAGTACACAAGCATTTATCCTGGGAAACCCTCAAGGGGAAGAAATCCCAGCCAAAACTTTTTTAATATAGATTGAATAACCAAGTACAGTACCAGAATAAATCTCTCTACGAGAGACAAACTACCATGATGTTAGACTGGAAAATGATCAAAGAACCATAGCCAATCCAATGCCAATACAATAAATCAAACACTAGAGAATATCCTCTCCGAAGCAATGTGACTCTCTCTCTTCCTTCTTCCGACAACTGGTAACTGCAGCTTCCTTCAATACTTGTGCAATAGATGAGTGAGATGAGTGAGTGAACAAATGATGCATTGACTTCCTTTATTTATAAAAATTGAAAAGCATTGAAAGGAGGTGTCTCTTCAATGGCAGGGCTGACTTCTATTTCTGGGTAGTTAGAACCACTTTAATTTTCCTGGGGGGCGACTTCTTAATTTGCATATTACATTTAGGATTTGACCAATCCACAAAAGGGGATAAGAATATTCTTTGCAGTTACACAATATTTCAACACTCCCTCTTAACAAGAAGGATATTCTTTATCTTTTGATAGGTCACTGGATGTCATCATCAACTGAACAATATCATCTGGGCAATATCATCAACTGGATAATCATCGTCAACTGGACAACAACATCAATTGGATAACATCATCAACTGGGTAACAACATCCACTGGATAACATCATCAACTGGGCAACATAATCAACTGGATAACATCATCAACTGGATAACATGTGGCATCAATATAATCCACTTGGTCATCTGGCATCATGATCACTGACTGGTTCTCCATGAATCGATATTAAAGAAGTTTTTTTCTCTTTATCTTCATGCAAAAGATGATATTTCTTTCTTTCATCTTCACACATAAGATATCTTATCTTCACACAAAAGATGTCTTATCTTCACACATAAGATAATCTATGAGTTTTTCCATTCCTTTTATGTTCTCACTTCTCTTGTAGTCATCTATCTCACCCATCCACTGGGGAGGACTACTACCATAGCTTCACTCCTAGTCATCCCACATGAACTAGAGAAGCTAAGATGCTAGCCTGGGAAATACTAGACTCACTTTCCATGATCCATGCATGATCACAACATAAACCTCAAGAGACAACTAACCATTCCACATGCTCAAGGTTTGTGTTCCAGGCTACTCAATCCTTGGGTGGTCACACCCCTCTCTATGAGGGTATTCTAGCATGTCCCTAGAGTATCCAAAACTCAACACTTGGACATAGGCCAACCTTGGCAAATTTTTCATTCCCCTTCTCTACGAAGGTCTCTTCTCTTTTCCTTCTCTATGAAGATCTACCTGTGGGATTTGAAAAAAATATCTTGTGGTCCAAAATCTTTCCATGATATAATACCATGCTACCCATCCGTTGGGCACCATCCATCTACTGGATAACTTTAATCTTGATCAAAATATCTCATTACTCATCCACTGAGTAAACTTTTCCATGGAACACTGCTTTCCTAACTGCACCAAATCACGATCCTCCATTTCGAACTCGGAGACATAGCTCCCTCTCGCACCAAACTAAGAGCTTCTTTAACTATGTAACATCTCATAATCATCATCCTTGAAGTTATCTTCTGTAATATCCTGGGTGCCTTCTTGAGTTCGAACATTTCTTTCTTTCCGACTTCATACCAGATCAACCTTCTCCCTCTGCATCTATAAGAACGATACTGGAGCAACCT
>JASDQU010815630.1:0-36477 GCA_032191745.1 Picea mariana
GACTTGGGACTTATACATCCAAGTGTGTCACCTAGGGGTGCGCTAGTTATTTTCGTGAGAAATAAGGATGGATCGTGGAGGCTTTGTATTGATTATCGTCAATTGAACAAAGCGACAATCAAGAACCAGTATCTGTTGCCAAGAATAGATGATTTGTTTGACTAGATGAAGGGAGTGACGGTGTTCTCGAAGATTGATTTGAGATCAGGATATCACCAATTATGGATTAAAGAAGAATATATCCCTAAGACCACATTTAAGATGAGATTCAGACACTACGAGTTTACAGTTTTACCATTCAGATTGACAAACGCCCTGGGGGTATTCATGAGTTTGATGAATGGGGTGTTTCGCGAATACTTGGACAAGTTTGTTCAAGTATTTATTGATTACATATTGATTTATTCTCGAACGAAAGAAGAGCATGAAGAACATTTAAGATTGGTCCTATAGTGTCTACGAGAAAACAAATTGTACGGGAAACTATCAAAATGCTATTTTTACCAATCAAAGATTCATTACTTGGGACATATTTTATCTGGTGAAGGTATCGCTGTGGATCTAGCGAAAGTAGAGGCTATTATGGAATGGCCAACATGGACAAATGTATAAGAAATACGTAGCTTTATGGGTTTATCGGGATATTACCGATGATTCATCGAAGGTTTTTCGAAGATATCAAATCCGATCAGGGAATTGCAGAAGAAGAACAAGAAGTTCGTATGGACTGAGAAATGCATAGAATAATTTCAAAGGCTCAAGGAGTTGTTGAAGACAACACTGATACTAAAGGTCCTCGATATGGACAAAGAATTCTTGGTATGTACAGACGCATCCAAGGAAGGTTTAGGCAGTGTATTGATGCAATACAGTCAAGTGATCGCTTACATTTCAACGAAATTGAGAAGGCATGAGGAGAACTACACAACGCATGACTTGGAGTTATTGGCTATATGCCTTGAGAGTTTGGAGAAATTATATAATTGGACGAAAATTCTAATTAAAGACAGATCATTGTGGATTGCAACATATATTTACACAAAGTGACTTGAACGCATGACAAAGGCATTGGTCAGAACTACTTAGCTAATACGACTTTGAGATTACTTACATTAAAGGAATGATGAACAAAGTGGTAGATGCATTGAGTCAAAGACCACACATATTCTTGATAATACCGCTTAAGATGAATCTTCAAGAAAAGACTCTAGCCTTACAGATTGACGATGATTGGTACAAGGATGTTAAGAATAACATTGGACAAGATACCATGATGGTACCGAAGTATGAAGGTTATTAATTAGAAAACGATGGATTGTTGAGATTTAACGGAAGAATTTATGTACCACATAATGACGAATTAAGAAGTTTGATCTTGAGTGAAGCGCATCGAGCAATGTACATGGCTCATCCAGGAGTCACGAAGATGAAGGCATACCTTAAGCCTTTATTCTTCTTGAAGGGAATGAAATCAAACATAATAAGTTACGTGGCGAGATGTCTAGAATGTCAACAAGTGATGACTGAACATAGACATCCAACATGATTGTTACAACCACACGGTATTTCAAAATCGAAATGGGAGGTCATTTCGATGGACTTTATCGTTGGATTTCCATTGATGACAAGAGGCATGATTTGATTTTCGTGATAGTGGACACTCTGATGAAGAGTGCACACTTTATCCCAGTACGTACGACGTATCAAGCGTCAGATATAGCTAGAGTATTTGTTAGCGAGATTGTGAGGTTACATGGTGTACCAAGAAGGATCATATCTGATCGAGGACCGATGTTTACAAGACTATTTTGGACCAGTTTCCAAGAGTCTTTGGTAACGCAGTTGAATTTCAGTACAATGTATCACCTTGAGGTAGACAGACAAACAAAGAGAACGAACTAGAATTTGGAGGTTTTGTTGTATATGTATGTAATGGATCAACAAAAACGTTGGGAAGATTTCTTGCCACTAGTAGATTTTGCATACAACAAAAACTATCAGAGTATGATTAAGATGGCCCCGTTTGAGTTTCTTTACGGATGACCGTGTCAGACGTTGCTGATTTGGGATCGACTTGAGGACAGGGTCCTGGTAGGACCATAAGTGATTCAACAAATGGAAGAACAGATGCAATCGATAAGACAAAGGATTAAAGAAGCGCAATATCGGTAGAAGAGTTATGTTGATACGCATTGCTTTGACCATAGTTATGAAGTTGGCGACCGATTCTTCTTGCAGGTAAAACCACACAAGAGTTCGATCAAGTTTGGAAAGGGTAATAAACTCTCTCCTAGGTTTGTGGGACCTTTCGAAGTTGTGGAAAAGAAGGGACCCGTGGCTTATCGACTAGCCTTGCCTAATTATTTGAGGCGTATGCACGATGTATTTCATGTATATGTTTTGAGACACTATATTAGTGATCCTTCACATGTTATTTACATGAGTTCTTTGCAGGTGTCAGATGAGGGTGCTCTCATGGTGGAGCCAATCCGCATTCTAGACCATCGCATTCGACAACTACGACGTCGAATAGTTGATCAAGTCAAGGTCCAGTGGGACAACTATAGTCCACACTCGACTATTTGGGAGGACACATATGAGATGCGTCAACAACTTCCTTACTTGTTTGATAGATTAGACATATAGATCTATGTCAGATACATTTATTTTATTTGCATTTATATACTTTACAAACTTCGCGACGAAGCTTAAAACAAGAGAGGGTGTATGTAACATCCCACTCTATTGAGCACAGTTTTATTGACCTATTCTTTGAGGACACTTGTGTGAAAGTGATCTGGTTATGGTACATTATGATTTCATTTCGATTATGGATTATACATGATGATGATGATGTGTTGTGACTTATTGTTATTTGATGTATATATATTGGCAGATGATATTGACGAGTTTTCATGAGTGTGCAGGACACGTGACAAGTTATGGATGTTGATGGCATCAATGGACTTCCTTGGACTCCAGATTGAGTTAGGGAGTGAATTATATTTTGATTGATTATTTTATTTTACACACTTGTGAGATATGATTGATTATAGTATGATTTATGTATATGGATTATTGACACGGTTTTTATCAATGGATGCAGGCTAGATGATGCTTGATAATCTGACTCACATAAGGAGTAGAGGGGCCATGCATAGAAACCGGGCATTGAGGGAGAGGTGTGGCAGTGTTCCTTTTATAGCCTACTAGCACTCTTGTCGTGGCTCGAATGGTAGGTTAACGATTACCTAGTTTGAGAGGACCACGATGTCGTGAGGGCGGACTGAGACAGTCGCTCACGAAGATTTCTAAGGAGCGTGCAATAAGGAAGAGTCTGTACTCCTTAGAAACCCTTAGTCTCTCACAAGGTCAACCGAATGGAGTGTTGACTCCAAAGGTTGGGAAAACTTCCAAAACCAGTCAAAGGCGAGTGGCACCCTTGGAGCACGAAGGTGTGTCTTGAAGGGCACGTCGGGTAAATAAAAAAAAAAAACTTGAGTCAATAAATCTAGGTGGCCTAGAAGACATTTAAATGATTAGACCTTGTCGGATTAAATTAATTAATTAAACAATGAATTTAGTAGTTATAAAGCCCAATAAAGGTCTAAGCCTAAGTCTAAAACTAAGTCTAAGTATAAATTTTAATTAAGGGACTAAATGAATTATGACATAAGTTAAAAGATTAGAGAATAATCAAACTCTAGGAAAAAGGGAAATAAAATCTAAAGATTGGATAAATTTCACATGTGTGCATGAAAATAATAAAAAGGATTTTTAAAATAGAAAGAAATAGATTATGAGAGAATAGGTGTACACATAGAATAGTATCTAGAGTCAACCTACCAGTAGTCTAACTAGAAGAAAACTCCTAATCCAACTCTAACTAAGATCTAGCTAGGATATACTCATTAAATGAGAATATGGGGAACAAAGGGACAACTAAAAGCGAAAATAGGAAAACATTGGGGAATGTGAGGGAAATTGACATTTTAATAAAATAAAATTGGTAATTGTTTGTGCAACATAGAGAGTGTGTGACAAGTGTGTGGGTGAATAATCCTAATTAAATTAATTAAAAAGTTTATTAATTGTGCATGTGGACATGTGTCAGTGAGGAATTTCTATAAAACAAATGGTGTAGAAGGGAATTAGATCTCAATTATTCTTGGTAAGGTTATGCTGTCAAAATTATTGTGGACTAGGTTTTACTTGTGAGAGTTGGGATACCAAGCTTGAAGAAAAGAGTGGAAGCTCTTCCTTGCGAGGCAAGCTTGGAGCCATTGTTTTTGGTTTCTTGTGTGTGGCCCCTTTGCAGCTCGGCGGGATAAGGGGGAAGAAGAGTAACCCTAGTGTTGGATGGGAGGTACCGGTGAAGGTTGATTAGCAAGCAAGGAAGGACAAAGAACGGTTGCAAGCTTCCAAGGTGAAGATCAACATCACATATCGTCAATTCGGTTATGGTATTTTATTTCGTTATACACTTGTTGAAAAAAAAATCTTGTATAAATTACAACTTCCAAGGATGAGAAAAGTATTATGATTACTGTATGACAAGAATTGATTTAATCTAGTTGATGCCATACAAATATTTCTGTAAATTTAACCGAATTTTATATATGATATATCCTATGCAATTAGTTAATCGATCATGGTTGATTAATAAGTGAAGTCGTTTTCTTGGTGTTCAGTTTTTTTTTTTTTAAATGACTGCGCTTTTATTAAAATTCTTCTACTCTCGGTTTGTGGATTACACTTTATATATCTCTATTTGTATGGTGAAGTTGTGTTGAAACATAATGTCAATCTACCTCTATGTCTCTTAATAAATTAAATCTATGTTAGATGTAATAAGAAATGTTCCACCGTGATTGATTCATGATCTTAATATAATTGTTGCAGTCACGGTGTTTCCTCTAAGAATTATCTAGCTAAACAATATTATGTTAATACACTTGTTATCCTCGATTCATTTAATTAAGAATACCAACAATAATATTCTTTTAAAATACTACAGATTACATCCCTTCAATAAGCTATTGGGAATACTGGATGATGATTATACACAATTATAAGTCTTGAATATATTACACTGTTATCCTTCTCTGTATGTTATTTAATTAATTCTAAATATTTTTATGTGGTAGTTTTTTGTGGTTATTTATGAGATTATGGGAAAAGAAATACTAAATCTCTTATCGTTTATTGTGATAAAAATAATAATAATACATGTCTTACACTCATCTGGTGATTGCTTCCTATCTCTCTAGATGTAGCATTACTATTCGAAGGGGTCGGTTCTTCCTTGGACAGTTAGGTATTGATATCCGATCTAACAGTTAACGCCTTGCTTTTTCGTGTATTGTGAACCTTAACTACTGATGTTAGATATGTGTAGCATGTCGAATTGGAATTTCACAAAGTCGACTCTTGTAGTACTCTAAGAGAAAATTAATGCACCATTACAAACTAAATTTCTTATTACGAAGGAAGATAACAACTTTCAATCTATTCAACGAGATCATGTACCATTGAATCTCTGAGCAGAGAGTAGTTGATTAGTCGATCGGGTTGAATTGCATGATATTGTGTGGATTCCTGAACCTTTTACGTAACTTTATTTACTTGTTTTTCTCTCTTCCGAAGATTTTTAAGACACAGACTTTAGATTCCTTTGTTACTTTGTTAACTTGTCAATTGGTGGGCTTACCTAAACCTTCCGCAACCGAGCTAAGTAGAAGAGGGTTGGTCGCGTTTTTCTTGATCGTTCGAAAATTCTGTCAACCAATGATTTCACTTAGTGGATGTGCTGCAAACTTTAGTTGCTTTGTCCCTATCAAATTTTGTTAGTCAAGTACGTCTCAGAGGGTGTGGATTTCCCCTTTTTACAGAAGATTGTACTGATAATTTTTATCAACAAATCGGTTGTGATGCCCCTGCTGATTTTCTTGTCGACAACAAATATCATATTACACTTCCACCATGTTGAGCTTCTCCCTAGTAGAAAATTGATTTACCTACTGACTTTTCTTAAAAAAATTCTCACGCGTGAATCTCTAATATGTAGATTAGTTGGAGCCATAACAACGTCGTAATAACCAGTTGATCTAATTCATCACCTCATTCAATCAGTTACACTTTGCGATTACAAACAAATTGTCTTTATTGTTGAGTCTTAAGTGATATTCTCTTCTCTACACTATTACAGGAAAGCGTCGGTCGGATTTCCTGAGACTTTTTGAACGTGTATTGATCCTTGCGATGACACCTCATAGGTGCATACCCTTGAATATGATGAAATTGCTAGCAAATCGATGACTGCAATCCATAAGATTTACCACCGTATTAGGATGTTAATCACTAGACGGATAGTTCGAAGGGTCCTAATTGCGCTCCGATTAATTATTCTGTGTGTGCATGTGTCAACGGTGTTTTCTGTGTGTACATGTGTCATTGGTGTGTTTTGTCATGATAGCATGATGTTATCACATTCTCTCTTTTTTTTTATTTAATTTTAAAATACCATATTAGTAGATGGAATCCCTTGGTAGTTAAATTGCAAGAAATTATTTGATTAATATAACATTTTTAACATTTTTTGTAGAGTAATATCTTACCCAATAATGTATGGCTTTAGGTTGTAATCACTCTTCTTTTGTGAATAGTCCCTTATAATTGAATTTCACTTAGTTTTATTAAGGAATAAAGAAGGAATATTACAAGTGATAGATCTAATAATGAAGTTGGAAGATTAGGATACCTCTTTCATTAGATATATTTAGCTATAGATGGAAGGGTGATAACTTTTTAATTAGTAATAACTTAAAAATGGAATGATCAATTTTAGTGAGCAACTTTCTTGACAACAATTTTGAATTGGAAGGGAATATCATTTATTTTACTGACAACCCACTTGTAGTTGATGGTAATAACTTATAAACTAATTATTACTTGTCCAAATAAGCAATAGAAGTTAAGGAAATTTAATCATTGAGTAAAGAAATTAGATAATCAATATGTTTGTGAAATCTTAAGTTATAGATAGTGTTTAGTATTGGATTGCTTGAAGATCATTATTATTTTAGGTCGATTAATTTCTCCTTTAATCCTTCAACCTAGTGAAGGCACAAGTTGTGCACCTTGATAGTATTCCTTGACTAGCACCTTTAGGTAGTCTATTATTTGTGTCTTGGGACCACACAAGTTTTTTTTATCTGATAGATTTGTGACACAATCATGGTTAAATTATCAATTATTGTAATCAAATGTTGACATAGTTGCATTAAGGCTGAAGAAGGGGTATATATATAAATAAAGGAAAAAGAACAAAAATATAAGAATTTTACTAATTCAGTATCTTAATTGTTTACAATTGTGATGTAAATTGGATTATGTTACAACATGGGTGTTGCTTAAATGATTGTTTATGCTATGTAGATTATTCTATTATGTCTCGGAGAATTTATTATTAAGTATTGTTGTTGAAATTAGTCTTGAGTTTCATAATGGTATTGTGGTTAAGGGAATTAAATACCTCCATGTTCTTTAGAACAGTCGCTAGTCCTGAGACCGTGAATGGTCAAAATCAATCGGATGAATATTGGACTTGAGCGTTGATTATGTGTCTTGGAGGTCCTAACATTGCAGGATAGGTTGCGAGGTTAGCTATCTTATGGTATCTCTATGGTTGATATTGAATAATAGTGACGTTGTAATTAGATTTTGTTTTGTGGTGATGTGATGAGATTGAATGTGTAATTATTGATGCATGTTGTTGTCGCATATCACTTGTCCTAACAATTGTTTCAATTTTTTTTTACCTCTACTGTACTCACTTATTTTGATGTCGTAACGAAGGGGATGTTACAAATATGACATGAACATTAAATTCATAGAAACTGTAAGGTAACAAGGACTGTAAATTGATGATTGGTATCAAAGTTATAGACATCTTCCATCCAGACCATGTACTAATTAAATATATAAGTGCATCCCAAAAAACTTGCTACCAAACACCCCTTGAAGTTTGGGTATTGTTACTCATTGACAATACAAAATTGTAGATGTCCATGGCTTAGAGACACCTTCGCTTAGAGTGAATGGGCTCATTAACTCCTTCATCCAATCAAGTTAAAGCAGCTTGCCCCCTTCGAGCTCTAATTTATGTTATTGTCCTTCCCCATTTCTCCTTGCATCTCCCTATTGATGATCTTCTTCACTATGACCTTCATTTTTAATGGGTTGCCTTTGGAAGGCCAACCATCACAATGGTTCATTTCCACTTCGGTTTTTTTTCCAAAAAGACAAAATAAAATAAAAAGGACGTGTTTTTAAAATTTTCAAAAGGGAAAACAACTAAGTGCTTATTATAAATTTTTGGAGAGGATCCAATTCAGATCACACCTCCCCATTTTCATGTTTTTAGTCACCAAAATATTCAACTCCCTTCAATCTTATTCTCTAATCATCAAGAAGACTTCGACAAATCTTAAAGAAAGGATGCCTACACTATAGGATGGAAGATAAGAGTTGTGTAGCGCTTGATTTTGGCATAACTTTGAGGTCCTTCTCATGGCTAGAGATGACATTTGTTGTTGCAATAGGTCGTTGGACAACCACTGCTCCATGGGATGCAAGTGTAAGCAACCCCTCTTTCCCCTTGACCTTGAATCTCCAAGCTTTCTTCTTGGCTATTCGGTTCTTGGAATGGATTTTTGGGTGAACCCTCCAACATTTGGCCTCCCAGTGTCTAGTTAATTTATAATATTGACAATAGTTCTTGCATGGGTTGCTTGACCTTCTAGAGTGACAACAATCACTAGCCTTATGGACCATTTTCTTGCATCAGAAACAAACTATGCCTTATATTATCAGTTTGTGATGATGCTTGTAATCTTGGTTTCTTGGTTCCCCAAGAGTTGGAGAAAATCTGGATGGTGGAATCATCTCTTTGCTTCTCTTTTCCAAGCCTCTAAAAGCATACTTGAGTGGCTTGCTGCACATTACTTTTCCAACTGCCTTTTCCTTGGGAATGGCTTCTTTTTTGGTTCCTTTTTCCTTGACAAAGGTGGTTTGAGCTGCACTTGTGTTAGCATCTTATCCACCAAATCCTAGGCTTGCATGCTTGGGCCTTTGTTGAGCTACAATGGGAATCACAATCCCTTTGCCTTCCTTGCTTAGCCCTTGGCCATCATAGCCCATTTTCCTCATGAGCTTGGAACCAATGCCTCTAGTGTGCTTCTCAAAGTCATCAAAGGTCTCTTGAGAAAGGATCTTGAGTGGTGAGTTTACCATGTTGAACGTGGTCATGGTGTTGGCTTCGACAGTGGCAACAAAAGTGGCTTGCTTGGTCTCTTGGATTGTTGCTTCTAGCTTCTTCAAGGCCTCTTCCTTTACTGCCAAGTCTTGGTATAGATGAGCAATGATTTCGATGAACCTCTCCTCTTTCCAATTATCGAGCTCAGTGAGTTTCTCCCCCAACTGCAAGATTTTCAATCTACTCTTGTCTAATTCTTCCCTCACAACAATGAAGGAATCTTGGCACTTAGCGAGCTCTTTTTCTATCTCATTCACTCTCTTCCTCCAATACTGAATTTCCTCCTGGATCTACTTATAAAAGTCTCTCAACTCTTCCATCTTCTTCCTCTTCAAGGATTTTCCCATGGCATTTGCTTCAAGGTCTCTAACAAACATACTTTGATACCTGATTTGTAAATGGTAGGCCTATGACACGTTTGTCTCACCAACATGGATGCTTATTCAATTTCTATTTGTGTAATTTGAATTTGCTTCCTCTTCCACAACTTCCATAGCAGACAACTTCTCTAACAATACATTTTGTAGCCTCTTCAACAACTTTTGTAGTCTCTGTTTATGTTCTGCTACAACCACTATGAGTTCCATCTCTAAGGGAAATTAACATCATGCTATAGAACACTTCAATTGACAAAATATCCTACATGCACTCTAACTATGAGTTGGGAAAACACTTTGCTACAAAACTATCAATACACTTCACTTATAGGTTGTTGATCATACCAAGGAAATCACAGAAAAAATGAAAGGGGGGATCATTATTTGTGGGTAAATTATTTGATGTTTCAAGCTACAATGAATTGATGGGAATGCTTCCAAACAATATAAAAATGAATCACAAGGTGACCGTGTGTAAAAATGAATTTGTGGTTCGTGTTTAAAAAATGAGTTGCTACAAGTTCAAAAAGGGAATTGGTGTATGTGCAGATATATAGCAGTGTCCCACTAATAGGAAGGATGAAATGGGAGTGAAAGGAGCTCTTCTAGGCACAATAATCATTTACCAAATGTTGTGGGTGACTTGTGGGCAAGGAAAATCGCCCAAGGGTCTCTAAATTCACCCAAGCAGTAAACATAACACCCAAGGTTCTCTAAATTTTCCCAAGCAATAAACAAAATACCCAGGGGTCTCTAAATTCGCCCAAGCAAAGGATAAAACGCTCAGGTAGAGGATAACATGCCCAAGGGTTTGTAAATTTTCCCAAGCAGTAACCAAAATGTCCAAAAAGAAAAAGAATTATGTGTACAACCAGTGGGAAAAAGAAAAATGCCAAACAAACAATAAATTATGAGGATGGGTGCTACATGATGAAAATATACTTCAATAGAGTGTGCATAGATCATTGTAACTCATAACCAAAATACCTAAAGCACATATTGCAGTAACTCACTGATTTCAACATTTAAATGGGATTTTTATTGTGCTTAGGAGAAAATTACAAAGAGGTGAGCTATACACAGAGTTTGTGCATTGTTAATCACTGATAATACTAAATTTCAGATGGTCATGGCTCATAGACACCTTCACTTAGAGTGAACAAGATCATTAAATCCTTCATCTAGTCAACTTCAAGCAAGTTACCCTCTTTGAGCTCTAATTTAAGCTATTGTCCATCCTCATTTCTCCTTCAATCTCCCTATTGATGATCTTCTTCACTATAACCTTCATTTTTAATGGGTTTCCTTTAGAAGGCCAACCATCATAATGGTTCATTCCACTTCCAATTTTTGCCAAAAAGAAAAAAAAAAACTAAAAATTACATGTTTTTAAAATTTTCAAAAGGGAAAGCAACCAAGTGCTTATTATAAAGTTTTGGAGAGGAACCAATTCGATTCAAAAAGAGAGAATTTTTATAATGGACACACACACACACACATTGTGTGTGTGTGTGTGTGTGTGTGTGTGTGTGTGAGAGAGAGAGAGAGAGAGAGAGAGAGAGAGAGAGAGAGAGTTTTTCTCTCTTTCACACACACTAACATAAGAAAAAAATAATTTCGATATGCACACCTAATATAAATACTACTATGCATATACATTTAAACATAAATAGAAATACCATAAATATGATGTTTACATACACATATTGTTACAATGTAAATATAAATGACAATAATAAAAAAAATGTATTTTAACATATCCATATCTACATAAGTTCCGAGTTCAATTGAGTATAATGAGATTACAATTTGCTTAGATCCATCTTAAATGATAAAAAAAATTATGCTTAAGGCATTTGATCCTTTTCCATGCTTGATAAATTTGAGTTTTACACTAGTTTAGGTTGATCTATTTTTTTGCCCTAATTGTCCCTTATAACTAGAAATAGAGATTACAAATGTCCCTTATATTAAACTATACACAATATACGTTACTTTTTACTTATTTAAATTACATCTCTGATCCATGTGGATATCAATGGCCACCCTTCTATTCCACTGGCTCAAAGAACAATTTTCATTTTGGCAGTTTTTTCCTAGTTTTTCAGGTCCTAAATTTTCAGGGCCATTTTGAGGCCCTAAACAACGCTTTTTGGGCGCGACAAAGTCACCTTGTATGCTTTAGCCACAATGCGATGGAAACATGTGTAGTCCTCAGATAGTTCTTTCCAGCGAGCTATCTTGCGCCTAAAACGAAGATCGTATGCGACAGTTATGACCCAGGGAAGTTGATGTACCAACTTACCCCATTAGGAACCACATGACTTTTGGCGCTTCATCTCCTAGAGTTAGGTTTTTGGATGTTTAGGATTTTCTCATTTATGCTTTATGTTAAAATGGCCTTTGGAGCCTCACTGTAACCATCTTCTTGCGAATGAGTGTAGCCATCGCATCTCTTCTCGAAAATAAGCTGCCACCATTCGAGCAAGTTCGTTTCAGTCTGCATTTTTATAGTTTCAACATATTCTCTTTATTAATACAAGTCAAGTTTTACTTTATTTCTGTGTATTTCTTTGCTATACATCTATATTACATTTCATTCCATTTATAAATCTGGATCAATGGTATCAGAGGGGTCTACTCTTTATTTGTTTCTTTGTGCATGTCCCCAACAAGGTCAGGGTACAAGGAGTTGGGACTCGAAGTGGTTGAGCCCTTGCAAGACCGTCCCCTCTGATCACGAGGGCCTCCCATGAAAGAAGAAAAGAGAGATGACAAAGCAGGAGATCCTTTTAAATTGTTGCTCGAGGAATCCCTCGTGCAACAGAGGAATAAGATAATGGATAACTTTGCACAAATCCTTCAACGGCTGCCAACAGGCGACACATCTTCATCAAGTGGACACACCGCCCCCTTCAAGGTACAAGTCAATTTTAATATCCCCTTATTTGAAGGCCAAATAGATGCGGATGTTGTAGATAAATGGTTGAATCTGCTATAAGGGTATTTTTCGATCCATAATTTTTTCAATAGAGAAAATATCACCTTTGCGCTACTTAAGGTTGTCCCCCATGTCAAGGATTGGTGGGAAACTTATTATGAGCAAAGGGCCACTAAGGAATCTGCGATATTTGTGGTCACCCCCACTTGGGATTCTTTCAGGGATGTTATTAAGGAACAATACTACCTTGTTGGAAGCTACCATGACAAGTATATGAGATGGACCACACTGCGATAGGAAAAGGACTAGGCAATACTAGATTTCATAAATATCCTCCATAACTTGCGCACCAAGTTGGGTATCAAGGACTCTGAACGACATATGGTTCTCAAGTATTGTGGTTGTCTACATAGATACATCCAAACATAAATGGAGTTTCTGGACATCTCATCACTAGGTGTGACATATTGATATGTTGTCAAAATCGAGCAAAAATTTAAACAGAAGAAGAGGGAGTTTGGATCTGCAAATTCCTCACAACAGAAGCAGGGCAAAGGCAACTCCAACCCACAGAACAAAAGATAGAGCAAGGATGGACCCCCTTAGGACAATCAGTCCAAGCCTCAAACAAAGAAGGGTAACGAGAAGACGAAGAAAGACACTGGGAAGTGGTGTGAATTCCATAAAATCCCCTGGAATAACACCGATGAATGTCACTCGAAGCAGTCGTTGGTGGCTAAGCTAAAAGCCTTAGAGTCAGAGGCAGGTTTCGACTCTGAATCAGATCCAGACAAAGGGAAGCAGATCATTGACGCAGAACCTACTGCCATTGTCGCTACCACCAAGGTCCAACCAAGTGAACTAGAGGAAGGTGAATGCCTTTTTCACTCGCAGATGTGGGTGAAGGGTGCTCCACTGCATTTCATTGTCGATAACGGAAGTCAAAAGAACTCGATCTCATCAGTGGTCGTCAAGCAGTTGAACCTACCGATGACACCACACCCACAACCCTACACCATTGGGTGGATCCTCCAAGGAAGAGACCTTCGCATTAGCCAACAATGTCATTTTCCCTACGACATCAAGCCCTTCAAGGATGAGGTAATGTGTGATATTTCTCCCCTTGAAGTTTGTGATGTTCTTTTAGGCCAACCATATTTGTGGAAACAACATGTTGTGTATGAGTCTAGACCTTGCAGTTTTATTATTACTTTGGGTAGATAATTGTATAGGATACCAGAGATAGCTCCACCTACCTCTATTTGTTTGATCTCTGCTAAGCAATGCAGGAAAGTCATTTCCCAGACCGAGAAATTTGTATTCTTCATGATTTGCTCTCAAAGTGAATAGAAGGTTGTAGCCACTTCCATGGCCTCTGCATGAGGTCTCTCCATGCAACAGTAGAAGCAAGTGGACAATATCGTGGAAGAATACAAAGACATCTTCTCCTCACCCACTGTGGTACCGCGACACTGTCAGGTCAAGCATTCAATCGATCTAACCTCTGGTGCACCTCTACCCAATGGGCCAGTCTATCACTGCTCTCTGATGGAAAATTAGGAAATTAAGCCACAGATCCAAGAGCTGCTTCAAAAGGGGCACATCTGACCCAACTCCTCACCTCGCGAGAGCCCAATTGTACTCGTACATAAGAAAGATGGGACTTGGTGACTCTGCACTGATTATAGGGCCCTAAACAAAATTATAGTCAGAAATCGGTACCCAATTCCCTGAATTGGCGACCTTCTTGACCAACTCAAGGGAGCCAAGTTTTTTAGCAAGATTGAACTGAAGTTTGGCTACCACAAGGTCCCAATAGAACAAATTGATGTATGGAAGACTGCTTTCAAGTCCAAAGAATGTCTTTTCAAATGGCTAGTCATGCCCTTTGGTTTGACAAATGCTCCAACAACTTTCATGAGATTGATGGATGATATATTGCAGCCCTTCACCAATTCCTTTGTGGTGCTATATCTGGATGACATCCTCGTCTTCAACAAGAATTGGGAAGAACACTTGCAACATATTCAACAGGTCCTTCACACTCTGTGATAAAACAAGCTATATGCTAAATTGGAAAAATGCCCCTTTGACATGAACAAGGTCCAATACCTAGGCTACATTTTTGATGAGCATGGTGTGCATGTGGATCCAACCAAGATCCAAGTCATTCGCGACTGGCCAACCTCAACCACACTAATTGAGCTTCGAAGTTTCTTAGGACTTGCCAACTTCTATCGCAGGTTTGTATTGGGATTCTCCCATATTGCATGGGCCCTCAACCAAGTGACCAAGGGTGGTGGTAAGGCAAAGTTTGTGTGGGGGAAGTCGCAAAAACAAGAATTCGATGACTTGAAACATCACTTGTGCTAAGCTCTAATACTCTCCTTATTCGATCCGCATCAACATTTTGAGATTGAGATCGATGCTTCAGACTATGACGTGGACGCATTCCTCACTCAACATGGTCATCCAATGGCATATCATAGTGAGACACTATTAGATGTCGTCTGTAAGTACCCCACCTATGCCAAAGAAATGTATTCCATCGTACAATCCTTCCGATAATGGAAGCACTACATTCTCGGGAAGGAGATAGTCATCCACACTGATCACAAGCCTTTGCAGATCATGCAAACACAAGGCAAATTACAAAACGATCGCCATCAAAAGTGGTCCACATACTTGAAACAGTTCCATCTCAACATCAAATATAAGACATGGAGCACCAACCGTGTCACAGACTGCCTCAGTCGACCTATAGTTGCAACCTTAACCATGACGCTCCACTCCTTTGGCCATGAGGCATCTAAGTGGCCCCAACTCTACAAGAGCGATCTTGACTTCACTACCGCTTACCAGATGCTAGACACAGACGTGATTGTCATTGACTTTCATATTCAGGACAGACTGTTATGCCATCTGGGCCACCTCTGTGTTCCTTCAAGCGAGCGTGTGAAGTTGATTTGGGAATCTCACTACAGTCGGATGGCAGAACATTTTGGCATGGAAAAGACCCTGGCAGTACTACATAAGCATTTCTACTAGACAAAACTTTGACATGATGTTAACAAGTATATAAGGTCCTGCACTACCCGTGCCATTGCCAAACTAGCCACTAAGAAGCAAGGCCTGTACACCCCTTTGTCTACTCCAGACAAACCATGGGAATCCATTTCGATGGACTACATGTCGGGCCTTCCTTCAACCAAGTAGGGAAATGACTATGCTTTTGTGGTGGTTGATTGATTTTCTAAGATGGCCATCCTCACAGCTTGTAAGAAGAATATCACAGCGGAGGCCACTGCCAAGCTCTTCTTCGAATGAGTGCGGGTACACTTCGGGATACCACAAAACATCATATCAGATCGGGACAACAAGTTCCTCAACACATTCTGGTCCAACCTCTGGTCATTCTTGGACACCAAGCTCACCAAATCCACCTCTTTCCACCCCCAAACTGATGGCCAAACATAGGTCGTCAATAAAATGATCGTGCATATCTTGCACATGTACAACTCCAAACATCCATGCACATGGGATGAGAGTCTCCCCTATGTTCAACGCAACTACAATAGTGCCCTTCACAGCTCGACCGACCATAGTCTCTTTCAGGGGTTGGGATTTCAATCATCGGGTCCCATTGATGTCGCACTACCCCTTGCATCCACACATGCACAATCATCCCATGCTCAATTTGAGGTCGACAAAGCCACCAAGTTTATTGAACGAATTCAACACATATGGAAACAAGTCCATGATATTTTATAGAAATCCAATGTTAAGTACAAATATTTCTATGATCAATGCTGGGTGCCGCAGAAGTTTCGGGTGGGAGACAAGATTTGGTTGCACTTGGAGAAAGAGTGCCTTACAAGACTCCATTGAAAGCTTCATCCACTTCGCTATGGACCTTACACCATCACCAAGGTTGTGGGTGACAATGATTTTGAGCTAAGTATTCCCCCCTTCCTTGGGCCGCACCCTGTGTTCAATGTGGACCTCCTTCGACCATACTTCCCACCATTATTAGACACATCTGAGATCGCAGAGCAGTTGACACCGATAGAGCTCAACCCTGACTGCATGGAACAAGAAACCATTGATTAGATCATGGACACTCATATTAAGGGCACTTGACAATAGAGGATCCATCTTTATCAGGTTGTTAAAGGATGGCAACTCTTGAACCAAGGCAAGTGGCTCACACGGGGCCAAGTTCAACAAAAGTTTCCCCATCTGATGGGGGCATTCAATGCAATGGAGACCATTTATTCCTAAGGGGAGGGTTGATCTAGGTGGATATCGGTGGCCACCCATCTATTCCACTAGCTCAAAGAATAATTTTCATTTTGACAGTTTTTCCAAGTTTTTCAGGTCCTAAACTTCTAGGGCCGTTTTGAGGCCCTAAACAATGTTTTTTGGGCGTGACATAGTCACACTCTAGGTTTTAACTACAGTGTGATGACAACATGTGTAGTCCTCAGATAGTTCTTTCCAATGAGCTATCATGCGCCTAAAATGAAGATCGTATGCAAAAGTTATGACCCCGAAAAGTTGTCGTACCAACTTACCCCATTTGGGCCACATGACTTTTGGCGCTTCATCTCCTAGGGTTAGGTTTTTGGATGTTTAGGGTTTTCTCATTTATGTTGTATGTTAAAAAGGCCTTTGAAGCCTCATTGTAACCATCTTCTTGCGAATGAGAATAGCCGTCACATCTCTTCTAAGAGATAAGTTGCCACCATTCGAGCAAGTTTGTTTCAGTCTGCATTTTTACAATTTCAACATATTCTCTTTATTAATAGAAGTCAAGTTTTATTGTATCTCTATATATTTCTTTGTTATACATCTGTATTCCATTTCGTTCCATTTATAAATCTAGATCAATCTCACTTATATTTATAGTTAGACATGAAAATTACATATCTCCCTTATATTAAATTATACAAAACACTTATTTATACAAAAATTTACAATTTTTTTTTGTGAGTAAGAAATTTGTATTACCTTCTAAAGAATAGAGAGTTTACATCCATAGTCTTTTGGAGCTTGGGTCACCAATAATGGAAACCAACCCAAGTCCCAACATAGTTGAAAGAGGTGAACATCCCAGAGGGGCAAAAAAAAATTGCAACTGTTCCATAAAAATCCTAGACATATAGCAAACTATAGGCATCAAAACTGAAATAAAACCAAGAACTAAGATTGCAGGGTTATGGTGAAAAACCATGACTTGTTGAATAGTTGTCCTTTTCGCCAGGTAGGCTGACCTTATGGCACGATTGCAAGGGGATGGGCATATCTGGGATGACCGTAGCCTGGGTAGTCAAATCCTGGGCATGCCGAAGCGGCATGATGCAAGAGCATAGAGCCAAGAGAAGAGTAAGCTTGTTATCCAATCGTTCCACCTTGAATTTTAAGTCTGCAACCACCCCTTTGGCCTTGAAGATGAACTTCACATGGTCCTTTGCTAGTCAAAATTCCTTATACTCTTCGCAATAATGGTTGTCCACAGGCTGAGTCTTCAGGGTCTGAGAGGGGGGCTGCCATCCCCCTTGAGTGAAACTTCGCCAGAGACTCCACACCGAGCCTCAACTCCTCCCTTGGGGATAACATCTTCCTCTAGCCATTCCACCTGACATCCCCATATAAGAGCATCATCTGAATCAAGTTGCGCGACAAGCCCTGCTGGTATAGATTCCGGTTCACTCCACGACATAATGCCTTGAATTGGTAGAACCATGGCTGCCTTCTCCAAATCATCAGCGGGCTAGACCAGACCTTCTTGCTGCACTCTACTCCTCCAATGAGACCCCCGCCCTTGGCGAACTCTCCCCCTTTCCCTAACTTGCGACATCTTGAGAGGATTAATGCTAGTGACACAGGGCAGGGCGATCGTTGAAACTACTACTAGCTTCCAACATAGTCGAATTGAATTTTGCTTCATGGGTAAGCCTGCTTTATAAAACTGCCCACCGAAGATTGCCATCATCAATTCAGATCCGCCTGCCCTCGGCTTCGCATCAAGTGAATTAATTGTTCGAATGACCTTGCGAGGATTTTCTTGCTCATTGGTTGTACCATAAAATCAGAGCCATAGCTCCCTTCACATGCTCTAAACCCCAGATTGCCATATTGTACAAACCTTGGTTATAATGAGACATACCGTCCATGCAACCGCTTTAGAATTGCAACTAATCGGTGGCGAGACACGCTCTCCCCAAGTATATCAACATTAACTTTGTGATAACACCCCATTCAGAGAACAAAAATTTACAATTTCTATAAACAAATATATATATATATACTTTTAAATTTTATTTTAAAGAGAACTCTACATTAAAACAAACGTAAAGTGATTATTATACTAAACAAAAACAAAACACAGGTTAAAGATCACAATCCTCACGATACAAAGACCATCTCCACTTTACAAATCAAAGCATGCATGGAATTAAGCACCACACTCCTTCATCGTTGAAGCATCGTTTTCTTTAATTTCATGAGCCCACTTAGCCCTAGGACTTTCTCCATAAAAAGCCATATTAGCCCTCCCCGTTGAACCATTTCACCGACGCCCAATGACTATAAACGTCTAAAATGGCCTCTATCCACTAATCTAATTCATCTTAAGCAAAGTATAGTGGACAGCCAAAATCTGGACTCCTCTCCACCAAAATGAAGAAGGCTTGGGATTTACGACGTATCCGCTATGCCGCTAGGGGAATCGAAGTCGACCCCTCTCGCACTGTTCCCAAGCAGACGATGGTCTCCTGTGCTGCCTCTTGTTGCTGCAATTTGTCGTCGCACGAAGTAGAGCCGCACTTTGATCGCTGTATGATTTCTCATATTCTCTTAATTTTAGATTTTTTGGTTTCCATATCGAAACTAGGGTTCAATTATTCACAAGTGACCTTTTAAGCATAATGAAATTTGTCCTAGCCCAGAGAAAGCTGTAATTGAAGGCTCTTAAAATGCCTTTTTCGGACTTCTTAATTGCCCTTCAGCCTATTATTCTCGGTCATGTTTGTGGTTTTTATCCGATCAGACAGAAACGTATCAGCGTTTTTGGTGCTCTTTGTTAAGCTTAATATACCCGAAACGACTGACATTAGGAAATTTCTCCATCCAACTCGATAAAGTTTGCTTGTTTAATTTGTAGTAAATTAACTTTGAACGGCATGTTTGTGTCCAGAATATGGTTACGTTTGGGTTTTCAGTTTATCACTTAAAATTTGAAGCATAATGGCAAGATTTGGCCCGATTGGTCTTTGTTGCATGAAAAGTTGTCTTTGTTGCACGAAAATTGTATGGTCAATTTACTTTTTAATGACTTAGATAAAATACCTCATGTCATGCCATACAGGTCCAGTTATATACCCAAAAAATATAAATAAAGTTAATCTTCAAATTTTCAAGAAATAAATATAAAGTTAATCTTCAAATTTTCAAGAAATATTAAAAAAAAATTAAATTAATGTGCACTCATGAGGCTAAACCTCTAAAATTTGGATTTTTAAAATTAGTGTGCATTCATGAGGCTGAACTTCCTCTAAAATTTGTAAAAAAATGCATATTTTTGTATCTATGAGATGTATGCTTCCGTATTAGATATTTTCATTAAGTATTTTTTCTTACCAAATCTTATTTGAATTTGTATTCATATTTGAATCTTGTTGCTATGATTTGAAGTATCAATCTTGAATATGTGCTATGAGGGCATTGAATTCGGTGCATAATTGCACATACCATTTATCAACTTAGCTATAGCTAGGCAATATTTTACAGTGCTTCCTATTCCAAAGTGGGGATTACTATAAGTATTTTCCAGTGTTTCTTTCCACCTATAAACAAATTCCCAATAAAAGTCAAGATGTAGTCTTCTAGATGTCCTACAAGGGAATTTTGATGTACCCTTTGAAACTATTGTAGCAGTGTGATTAGGCATGGGCTGATCACTTTGTCATTATGTTCAAGAAAGCATAGCATGCATCTTATCGTTGTAGTGTGATGCTTAGAATGAATCACCATGCTACCACAAGGAGGAAGGCCCAAGCTTGAGCATTTGGATGGGAAGTAGAGTTGCCACCTCGGGAAAACTAGGGGAGGATGAGAGGAGAAGGAAGGAGAAAGAGGTCACTATATTAATTAAGGTTAAGAGTTGAATTATGTGTGATCTAAGGTTGTGGGCTATTTGATTATATGTTGAGTTCTCTTAAGAGGTCTTAACAACAACAAATAAATGAACTAACAAATTAATAAGAGAGAGGAAAACAAACTAGGGTTTTTACAATTTAGATCTTTTGGTGAGTCAACTATCTACTTGCATGAAGTGAAAGAGCATTGAATGAAAAAGAAGGAAAGAGCAATGTAATCTAGGTAACCCCATTTTCCAATTCAATGCACACAACAACCAACAAACATGAAGTCAATTATCCCCTTTACTTATGTGAGCAAGCAAACAAGAGGAGGATCCTAGATTTTATTCACTGCCCTAGGTGAGCGAAAGGTTTTAACTAGGTTTTGGAACTAAAAATTAAACAAATGAAGAAAATGAAAGCTCCATGGACTATGAAAAGGGAGCATACAACAAAAAACCAAGAAGATAGTGAAGCCTTGCCCAACATACCTGAATATGTTAGTATCATCTCGCTAAACAAACTTGGAAATCCTATCTCCCAATATAAACGATGGAAGAAAACACACAATGCATCAATCATACACAAAATATAAAACTCTAGATGCAAGTATGATGACCTAAGTGCCCTCAGTAAGATGGTGCCTTCCTCACTCACAAGCTGTGCTCGAACCTCCCTTGGGGTGGTGATGTTGATTAACTAAGATGTGGGATGGGATGGTGTTGAAGACACCCTAGAGAAACCAATCGTTCCAACAAGGAAGAGACCAAGCCAATGGAGACGAGAACATGTTGAGGAAGTATTCAATTGGTGGAGGGTTGAATGGGATAGTAGATCCAAGTAGTAAAAGAGTGGGGGAGAAGAGAGCAAGAGCACTAGATCACAAGTTTGGTGTCAATCCGATAGAGGTTCAATGTGTAAGAGATTGATTTGGAACCCTTTACAACTGGGAGAGGAGCACTTAAATAGATTTGGAAACACCCTAAGGGCATAGTTGAACCTTGCCCTGGTTGTTAGACAAGGTGTTTTTTTTGTACAAAATGATCCATGGGTTTTGGCTGAGGTATTGTTGGTCCTATGGTCGTATCGCATATATTTATGGGAAAGATCTCTCTCTAATCCATTGGTGACTGGGGCAATAGATTACAAAAAATCTGCAGTTCACACTACATGATAAAACTAATGAGGGTTAAGGAGAGTTTGACCAAGTGGATCCTCTGAAAAGTGAGCCCAAATGGATTTGGGGACATTGAGGACCCACAATAAGGCATTCCAACTAACTAGTGACCAAATTAAAAGCATGAAGCCCAATACCAATCTAGTCACTTGGAAGATTTGTGAAATTGAGAACCCAAAGGGTATAGCATGTTCGAAAACACAGGTATTCCAATAGAGGACGAACACCTTCAGTAACCACTCACATAACCAGATCAAAGATCAACACATCGATTTTTTTTTATGTGGTAAAACTCGTGGGGAAACATCCACGGCCCTAGCCAATGTGGCCACTTGAGGCAATTTATTAATGCAAAAGAAAAATATTACAAGAGAGTTTCTCACAATCGATCTTCATCAAATGACCCTCCATGCTCTTTAAATAGGGATCATGGACCTGTTGCCGTCCTTATACACACTTGCAAACGTGAGCTAAGTCCTGCTCACTTAGTGTGTCCTCGGAGGCACAATGCCTAGGTTCAAAGCCCTCGCTGTCACTTTGACTTGAACCTCTTTCGTCTNTTCCTAGGGCAACTGAGACTAGTGCCTAAGATTGGGCAATGGGGTCAACTAAGTTAGGGGGATGTTCGTTACAAGATAATTACAAGTTACAATATTATAACAAGATAGACAAACTAGATACAAAAGAATACAAAGATATACAAGCTAAACTAGATACAAAAATATTAACAAGTGCTTGAAATGTGCAGGAAAGAAGATATTCAAAGATGAACAACCATCAACACATCAAGCCAAACATGCTCACAACAGATAGACTGCTGTTGGACTTCTTTTCCATGGCCAAGAGACGCAAAGCACTCAAGACCCAATCAAGAAAATGCCTCCAGGTGGATGCGCACTTCTTGAAGGATCACACCACAAGTACAAGAATTAAGTATGGATGAAAAACGTGGAAAACCAAATATTCCAAATGAAAGACTTAACCACTTAGATATTATTTCTACAACACATCAAAGATAGCTTGCATATGAATGTAAATTGAAAGACAGTGAGATCAGTGAACTTGCAAGTGTGTAATTATATTGCTGATGTTGTAGATTGAAGATTAAATTAAGTGATTAAATGTGAGATTGATTTTAGCCCTATCTAGGTGTCAACCCAAAAACTCTCCTCCCCCTATTACCAAGTGGTTGCTGGATGCTCAAGAAGTGAGGCAACGAGGCCCACCCTAGCTTCACAGGTCAACCCTAAGGCCGAGTACTCCGGAAAACATCCATGGCTTTCCTCAAAACCCAAGATGGTGAGTTATGGTGTCTTATTAAGTCTAATTAGTTTATTTTAGACCTATGAGCTAAATATGGCGAAGTGTGATTGAGTGCTTGTAGCTTGCTCAACAAAGGATTCCCAAAATACTGAAGACGAGTGTGAACTCTTAACAATGAAATTGCAGATTTAGATCTTAAGTGTCGATTTATTGCATGTGATTATTAAGAACTGAAGGTGTCGATTGTGAAGGCTAAAACCTTTGCAGCACAAGATTGCAAGTTAAATTGCTTATAAAAGATTAGATTGCATATGAAACGTAAAGCAAAACATATAACTTGCGGAAATTAAATATGGTTAATTATCACATGGAGATACCAATACTTGCATGCATGTATTAAAATATAGATCTAAGAGCACTTACTGCATGTGAAGTAGATGACTGAAATGAAAGATTAATTAACCAGTTATTCGATGCATGTGTGTTGGATTAAGATTTAACAATTAGAGACTGCATGCAAAGATTACTGAATGAGAAGTAGAAAAGGAAAACCACAATGCCTCCATGGGCTCTAAGCTAGCGTATGTTAAGTGTGAGATCTACTCTTGATTATTTTAAGTTAAGCATGCATGTAGAAATGACAACTAATCTAGCTAAACTAAGCAAGGAAATACATAAAAGAAAACTAATCTAAACTTGCAAAGTAAAGATTGAAGGAAAGGAAAACAAGCCGCTTGGGTACAATTCCTTTGGGCTTGCGTTTGCAGTATTTTGGGGAGGAAAAAAAGATGAGAAATTGTTACCACTTCAAGGAGTTGTTTTGAGGGTGTGTTGTGTATGGAATTGGACAGCATGCCCTCTGATCCTGGTAAGAACCTGCAAAAATCAGTAAGCTATTGCTTGCTGATTTGAGCTGCAACACACTCAACAAAGTTATGAAATTTCTGTTTTTAGGCAGAAATTTTGTGCATACAAAAACTAGAAAATTGTAATGATTAAGTGACCAATCTAAGCATGTTATTTACCCAAAACTGTACGTGAAAGAATGAGGAAGAAGGACAGAAAGTGCTAGTGAAGTGTAAGCGAAGATGAGGGTACATTTGTCCTTGAAGCTATCCCAACAACTTCATAGAGGTGATCTGCAAAACTTAAACCAAAAGTGAGATGGAACAACAGATAATATCATGCATGCATAGACAATACAACATAGTTTCTATTATATAAGCATGCACAAAATATATAGATGGACAACTACACTATTTCCTCACCTAGCCTAGTAAACTAATTTACTTGAGAAACTATTTACCAAAACACATAAAGATTCAGAATGATATCACCTCACAATAAATGGCAAATCCAGACTAATCTTGAACGCCACAGTTTCCTCCAAAGCAGTTTCTGTATTATTAAATGGGAAGAGGTTGTAGTATCAATGTTGCTACAAGCTCTTCAAGAACCAAAACTAGTGAAGCAACGTGAAAGTAATGAGAGAGAGAGAGAGGGATGGGAAGAATTCGGTAGCATAACAATACGGTGAAGAATGATGAGAAATGAGGGAGTGAGAGGTCCCTTAAATAGCTTAAGAAGATAAGGATACCCCTTTTGGATCTTCAACACTTGTCAAAGATCCAAAGGTGAAGAAAACTCAATGAGAAAAGCCACCAATGAGATGATAGGCTTTTAGGGTGAGGGGAAATGGCAAGTGTGAGTTGGATGGGTGAAGAAAGCAAGTAAGGAGAGGCGCACTTGGCAAGTGAGGGAGTCCACGCATTCCTTTAAGGAAGAGTTACTTGCTTTCAACGTGATGTTTCCATCCCCATAAGCTTTATCGATTTTTTCAAGAGGAAAAGTGTGAGTCAAGGGAGGAAAGTCGTGAGGTATGGGAGAGGCGTGTGGGAGGAGTGTGTCATACACACACTTAAGTGTGATGTGATTGGTGGAAGGGAAGGACCCACACTCCAATCAAAAGGTGAGTTACCAAGTACGTGTGATCACTCCAATTTAACTTGGACGTTTCCATTGTTACGTGAGGTAAAGCGAGGGTGAGTTGGAGCGTGTGCTTGGAGTGTGTGGAGTTCACACTCTAAATAGGACGTGGATAAAAGAGGGAGGTTGCACAAGTGTCAAGATGGACCCACGCTTCAAATTAAAGGAACTTCTAAGAGTTACGATGGAGTGGGACGTATTCCTCAAAGAGATGCGTGAGTGTGAGGTGAGGTGAAAGTGTGAGGTAAGGAGGAGTGTGTTTGGCACACTCCTTAAAGGCACTCGAGTGGTGGAGGTAGGGCGCATGAGATGAGGAAGGGACCCACGCTCCAATTAAATGTGAGTTTCTAAGTATCACATGGGAGGGTGTACGTAAGCTTCAAATGGGGAAATAAATAAAAGGTGAGTTAATTAAATGAGTGGGTAAAGGGGTAGGTAAAGGTTAGGAAGGGTGTGGGTAGGTTAGGTGGGGTCCCTCTCATCATTAATGCCACTTACTTCACTTTATTTGGTCCATTATTACAAAATTTACATTTTCCCATGTTCTGGGTTTGGCAATTAAAACCGCCATTTTCCGAAAAAACTCCTAAGTGGACAAAAAACCTAGCCAAACTTGTTCGACTGAGTTGAAACTTGGTCCATGGGTGCAGGGGGTCTCATTAGCTTTCATTTGAGTACAAATACCCCTATCAAAAATCCCGGGACCTAAGTTTTACATAAAATACCCAGAATTAATTAATTCCGAAACTTAAAAAAAACCTAACTAAACTCGACGGAATTCCGCGAAATTTCTCTTGCTATCTCACATGGTCATTTGCAACATTCCTAAACACTAGCTACCTAGGAATGACTTCACTAGAACGCCTTTCACCACTTTGGAGGATTTATTGGGTGGGAGTGAAAAACTCAAGGGAGATTAACTCGGCTGGTTAGGCCACACTAACCTCCTAAGGATAAAAAACACTCAGTGAAAGAGACTCTCCTCATGAAGAAACCCTAAGGCAACTGACCTAACATGATCCATGTAGACCTATTACATTATAAACTCGCGTAGGGGTGCGGTAATCTCGCTTAAACTGTGTGCTGGAGCAAAAAATGCCCTGTAGAATCAATTAGTCTTCGACATGTTTGCATTTGTTGATGCATATCTTCATGGTACATGGAGTTGACCCCCGAGTTGAAGAGGCGGTCAACATGACCAATTAGGTGTTAAACCATAGATCAATGTAGCCATTAAGATCGAGGAGAATATGAGTTGTCGGATCACTATATTTCGGAAACATATCGTGACCGTCGGATTATAAATGCACACTAATGCATATTGAAGAAACACACTAAGAAACACACTTTAACCTAACGACACATTAGACCAAGTTGATCTTAACTAACTCCTAAGTGTCTAAATATCCTAACATACCCCCTTAAGAACAACTTGGGATATGATTAAAGGATTTACAAAGGTGACACAATAGAAGAAGGAAGGAGGCATTAGAGCCTATCCCCCCTTAATGACAACTTCCTGAATTCCTAATATAGATCGAAGTTTGGAAAACTTCGCTTCTGTAAGAGACTTTGTGAAAATGTCTGCAACTTGATCTTCTGTAGGGTAAAAGAGCACTTTAATAATTTGATCATGAATGAGCTTTCTGATGAAGTGCATGTGTAGTTGATGTGTTTGTTGTGCTGATGTTGAACTAGATCTTTAGCGAGCTTGATGGCACTCTAATTGTCGCACTAGAGGGTGGTTGGATGTTGCTGTTGGAATCCAAACTCTTGACCCAAACTGAACTATACCTTAGACATACCGAAGTATCCTTTTAGTTGCTTTCCAATGGATTTCATGGGGTGTTTGCATATATCAGGCAACAAGACCAATAATAAAGGAAATATCAAGACGGGTATGAGTCAAATATAAGAGGCTACCAACTAATTGACGGTACAAAGTGGCATCCACTTTGGGAGTAGTACAGGTGGCAACAAGTTTGACTCCAGACTTGAAGGGAGAAGGGGCTGGTTTAGAATCATTCATGTGAAAACGACAAATAAGGTCACAAGCATACTTAGACTGGGAAAGAAAAATTCCTTCCTTGGTTTGCAATACTTGGAGGACAAGGAAATAATGCAAATAGCATAAGTCTGTCATTTCAAATTTCTTTTTAAGGCTAGATTTCACATGGGTTAAAAGTTTAGAGTTACTGCCAGTGAGGATAAGGTCATCAACATAGAGAACAAGGATTATTAGATGGATTCCTACTTTTTTGGTATAGACATTAGGGTCAGAATGACATCTAGAAAAGCTGGTGTCAAGAAGAAAGCTGCCCATTTTGGCATACCAAGCTCGAGGAGCTTGCTTAAGACCAGAAAGAGATTTTTTAAGGTGACAAACAAGGTTGGAGTAATTTTGGACATAGCCAGGAGGTTGTTCCATGTAGATTTCTTCTTGCAAATTCCCATGCAAAGGTAGATTTAACATCCATTTGAAAACCTCCCATTTATGTGAGGCAACAAGGGCTAGAACAAGGCGGATGGAATTCATTTTGGCTACGGGGGAAAGGTTTCAATATAGTCAATGCCTTCAACCTAAGAGAACCCTTTGGAAACTAACCAGGCCTTGTGTTTTTCAACACTTCCATTTGATGCATACTTAGTTCTGTACACCCATTTAAATTTGACAAGTTTTCTTCCTTTTGGAAGAGGTACAAGATCCCAAGTATCGTTTGCCATTAAAGAGCGATACTCGTCATTCCTTGTTGTGTCCCAATTTGGATTTGAAGCTTATGCAAATGTGTCTGGATCACGAGTCTCTGAAAATTGAGCCAAAAGAGAAGAGTCTCGCTGGAATTGTGAACGTTGACACTGATCTAAAGGATCACCGACAAGATCACCAGTTGCTTCTCGAGTTGGATGGACCCATCTGGGAAGCGGTGGTGCTGGTGCATGTTCATGTTCAATGGACTCATCTGGAGGAAGGTGAGCAGGTGGAGGTGGATTTTCATCCTCATTGTCATCATCTGAAGAAGAAGAAACCCGAATATGAACATAAGATGGCACAAACCCTGAAGATGGCTTGCAGGTTGAAGATGGCACAAACGTTGGATTAGGCTCACAGGCTAAGAGATTTTCATCAAATTTAACATCTCTTCTAATAATAATTTCATTGGAATGAGGTTGAAGAAGTCTGTAACCTTTGACATCTTCAGAGTATCCAACAAAAATACACTTCTCACTTTTAGGCTGTAAAGCTTTCCTTTTCTCATTAGGAATGTGAACCCATGCTGCACTACCAAATACACAGAAGTGGCTTACATCTGGCTTAATTTTATTTGATGCTTCTTGGGATTCTTAGATTTATCTTTCTGCTGGGCCACTAAGGCTTTGTTGGATGTACCTGCAGTGCTGATCAATCCAAGTTGCACAAGCTTATCTTGCTCTCGAATCAGAGCATCACAAAAAGACTCAAGAGAGGGTTCTTTACAAGCACTCCCTAGAGCTTCTCTGGTGGCATAACAGGTAGATACAAAAACAGAATATGCACTACCAAGCTTAGCAAGAATAACATATATGCATCGATCTTCTTTCAGATCTATTTTGCAGTCTATACATAAAAGTCCAAGTGTTTTGAACTTATATAAATAATCTTCAATGCAAGAAAAATCATTGGGACTTAAATTCATTAACTGATTTTTTAACTGGTGGGCTCGAATAATATTGTGTATACCAAACACAACTTGAATCTTTTCCCAAGATTCATCGGGGGCATTAATTCCTTGAAGGTGAAACCTTAAATCAGGGGAGATGGACATTTCGATTAGTTCACGTGCTTCATCATTTTTTAGTATCCCATTTGACTTTCTTTTCATCATTAGTGGGTTCTTGTTCCTTTTTCAAGGTAATCCAGTACAATCCTTTACTTCTTAGTACATCCTCCATATGAGATTTCCATTAGAAGTAGTTGGTATTGGTAAGCAAAAGATTAGTAGGAGAAGCCATATTAAAATATACAGAGAAGATGCATTTAAAAGCTAAAACTGATGGTTTGGATGGAAAACTCTTGAAAAAATAGGCTATTTTTAAAAAACGGCACCGAAAACAAACTTTGGATGTGAAAGTTATGCCCTTTTGAAAAAAGGCATAAACGATAACCAAAGAGCCACTTGGAAAATAGAATTTGGTCCACGTGGTGATGCTCCTCCTTATCTAACTTTGCCTATAAGTTCACTTTTAAACAAATTACTTATGACGTGATCCACTTTTATAGAATCAGTGGGAATCACTTTTACAATGAAGTTACTTTGTAAATTAAAGTTGCATACAAAAATGAGTAATTTATACTGATTCACTTTTATAAAATAAGTGAAATGCACTTTACAATGAATGCATGAACTTTTTCAAAAAAGTAACAAAAAAAAGACTTGAACTCAAGACCTCTTACTTAATAAAACAACTTTCAACCAAGTGAGCTAGTGCAAAACACATTATAATCTTAAGGAGGATGGGGGGTGTTGTTCTTGCTGTTGTTGAAGACGGCCTTGGAGTGTGTGTTAAAAAAAACGTCTTTTTCATGTGTTCACACACACAAAAAATTTCGCTTCTCAGCAACAACAAGGGGTTAGATCTCGGCTAGCTTACCTGAAAAATGCAAGTTTTCTCTCTATTTTTTATTTATTGAAATTGCATAGAGCGCACGACAAAGAGCATACATAGACAAGAAAACACTTTTTGCTTTGTTTTTGATTTGCCGAGATCGCATAGAGTGCAAGACAAAGAACATATGCAGACCAGAAAGAGTAGCAACCCGAAAACAAAAAACAGAAAACCGAAATATTATCTCTGTAAAAATTTAAGGGCGTATTCATGCTTTATACCTTCGGATTTGACTGAAATGGCTGTATCTTGGAAAAAAAAAAACCTTCTCGAGTGAAACGAAAAGCATTTCTAACTAAAATGAGCGCTCCAGACACAATATAACAGTTCTCTTGGCCCATAAATGTACGGAAATAGCAGAAACCATAGATGCGACAACATGGCTTTAAGATCTCTTTCTACAACGAGAGCGAGTCTTCAAATGTGCTCTAATACCATGTTCGACAACACATGTATTCCAACAGAGGACGAATACCTTCAATAATCACTCATACAACCAGATCAAAGATCAACATGTCGATGTTTTTATGTGGTAAAACCCCTGTAGGGAAACATCCACGGCCCTAGCCAATGTGGCAACTTGAGGCAATTTATTAATGCAAAAGAAAATTATTACAAGAAAGTTTCTCATAATCGATCATCAACAAATGATCGTCCATGCTCTTTAAATAGAGATCATGGACCAATTGGGTGTTAAGCCACATATCAATGTAGTCGTTAAGATCTAGGAGAATATAAGCCGTCAGATCACTCTATGTCGAGAACATATCGTGACCGTCGGATTACAAATGCATACTAAAGAAACACACTTTAACCTAACAACACATTAGACCAAGTTGATTTTAACTAACTCTTAAGTGACCAAATATCCTAACATAGCAAGGCCAAACACGTTAACAAAGGTTGGCGATGAAAGGGGACAAAGACAAGAGAACCCTTCTTAGTATTAGATATCAAGAAGAGGGATCCAATTCACACATCAAGACTATGACAAGGTGAAGGAAGGGATTCCAAGACAAGTGAGTTGTTGCAAGGACAAATGGATGGCCCTTGTCGTCATTAATAGGTGGTTGGTGTATGGCAAGGTATGTTGATTTTGTAGTTTCGGGAGGTATTCCCACTAGAAGCCAAGGTGCCAAGCTTGTGGGAAATTTCGTTGGCATCAGTTTAGCCTTTCGTTTTGTCAAAATCGACCTAGAAATAAGGTTGGGGCCTCATGGGCTTTGGGGTTTTTTGATGGGGCTTCACACCCACATAGAGCCTACATGTGAGATGACTTGTGAAGAGACTCTTTGACACACAACCCTTGGACATGTATAAATAAGAATCCAAGTCATTGTGACAAACACAATTGTGGAGACAATGGAGGAATAAGAGGTCTGATTTTTCTGCGGTTTTATGAGACACATACCAATGATGGAGAGAGGTTGTTAGGCCTCATTGTCTGTGGTATTCTCTCTTGTTATTGGGCTGTTACCTTCATGGAAGAGGCAGAGTAGGCTGCAGACTGTTTAGTCCTTGTGGAGGGGCTAGTTAGGCTGGAAAAGGAGGCCAAGCTCTAAGAGGAGGGCTGATTGTCCAAGAGAGAGTGGCTGCAGGCTTGAGGAGCAAGCCTAGCCACAACCGCAGCCTAATTGAGGCAGCCACCGCAAGGGAAAAGAGTTGGCAGCATAGGAGAGTGACGTCATAGGCCTGTAGGGAAACTCTGTAGCAACTATAGGAGACCAACAACAAGGAGTCAACCTTGAGAGGGCTGGTGCAGACCTGTAGCAGCAGGTTGAGAGGCTAGAGCAACATGTTTTGAAGGCTACAGGTGGCCAACAACAAGGAGTATACCTTAGGAGGGACTGCAAACCTGTAGCAACAGTGTTGGAGACTAAACAATGCTAGGACAACAGCCTTAAGAGCTGGACATGTGGCCAACAGTAAGGGAAGACTAGTACAACAATCTTAAAGGTGTTGACAAGTGTCCAAACAACAACACTAATGAATTGACAACCGGTCTGAAGGAGCAGACCTTGGACAACAAGTATTTGTAAGTGTTTTTTTGGTATATTCCTTGTAAAAGAAGTGGGCCATTGTCCCTGGTACGAGAGCTTTTTGTTTTGGATGTAAGAACATTGATTTTGGGATCAAATACTTGTGTATGATCAAATTGTTTCCGCTGTGTTAAAGTTAGGCATCTTAGTGTGTTTATGGGAACAGTTCAAATTGAGTAAATTGATGCATAACTATGGAAGCATTAGACCAAACCTAAGATGCAATAGAACTAACAAGATCTCTATATGAAGAGTATGAAGTGTGAAATCCATGCATTGCATATTGTTCCCCATGGTAGGAGTTGTTATCCACGAAGAAGAACAACAGTGAGTTGCCATGTAGTTGAATTGAAGGAAAGAAAATAGAAGAAGATAGAAAAGAAGGCGACAACAATAGGCAAAGCAATGATGCATGAAAGGGGAAAGGTGCCTATTAGTAAAAGTTGGGTGAGCTAATGCCTTGACATAAGGAGGGAATTCTCTCATGTGGTAAGACTTGACCTAATAATCATCATGGAGACTTTCATGCCCCAATATTGATGTAAAGTAGATCTACAAAGGTTGCCAATGTGTGTAATGACTAATGTAAGAAAAAGTAAAAAGAAAGTGACAAGCACTGATGCACGACAATCAAGATACACTAGCAAGGGAAAGATGACAAGTAAATCTAACTACCATGCAATCAAGCAACAATTAGACTATTAGAGGATAGTATGGAAATGAAAAAGAGAAGAGGGAAAGAAAAAGAGACTTTACTTATTTAAGCATTGCTGATGCAATGTGAGAGCTTGCTAAGGCATGCTAAGAGAGAAAGATCGCTGGGGTGTGCTACAACCTATATGTGAGTTATGTAAAAGTAGTTTGTAAAAATGAAAGTAATGAAAATGAAAGAGAGAAAGATTAGAAAACAATGATTCTACTTCCTTGAATGTCGATGATGACATGTGGGAACCTGCTAGAAATGTACATGAAGCATGAAAGAAGTGATGCCATCCAAGTCATATACCTGCAATATAAATGTTAAAAGCTTGCCTCAAGCAGGGCAAGAGTGACACCCTCTCCTAGGAAGGGTAGGGAGCAAGCAAAGGTAAAAGGAGAGAGCAGAAACCGGGAAGCTTGCCTTGAGGGGAGCAAGGGTGAAAGGAGAACATGGCGTCGCTGCCAGCGAAGGCTAATAGAGGAAAAGGAGACCAAAGGCGACAATGCTAGCAAGGGCTAGTGAAGGCAAAGGACGTGAGAGGCATCAACGCTATCAGGGGCTAACAAAGGTAAAGGATTTCATTTCTTACTAGAGATGATGACAGTTCTCTTGGTTTCTTCGTGTGTGTTGAAATATAGTTCCTCAGTTTGTTTGATCTGTGCAGTCCCTAAGCCTTCACCCGCTTCATCTTCGACTTCCCCTCACCATGGATTTGATACCATATTATGAAAACTAAACACATAAAGAAACCAAGAACACAAGTGAACGCTTGTGAAAGAGAAATACTTTTTGGATATCAAGTGAAGAAAACAATTGTCTTTTTATAGCAAAGGAACAACATAAACTTGAGATGCATAAAGCCTGAAATGACTTGAACGTACTTTAAGTCATTAATACAACACTAAGCATAAATCAAACTAAGTCATAAAATGACTTTATGATTATGCCTAAATCTAAAGTATATATGACCTGTTACTGCCCAAATTAGCAGACCACCAAGGTCGTAGTCTGCTAAGGTGATAACACAGGGGATAGGTGCCCAATGTCACCACAACACCTATCCTTTTCTCTGTTTAAGCCAAACTCCTATGCTAAGAGGCTTTGGGAGGCTTCCTGCAAAGTAACACTTCACCACAAGAATATCAAGATCAATGCCTAAACAAAGTATACTAGGTGAAGTTAGGAGTTAATTCTTTCTATGCTTGCTGAAATAGAAGATATTGCAGAAAATAAAGAGACCAAACAACAAGCTAGCTTACTCTCAATCTTCAAGAATAATGACCAAATAAAGTACAAGAGAGAGGGATAAACGTTCTCACCACTTCCGGATGATTTGCTATGTGAACACTTTGATCAAAGTGGCTGGAAATGAGAGATTTCCTTGCTGTCTTGTTGTTTCAGACCTGAAAAATAGAGTAAAACGAAGAAACCAACAAGGAAAATGGCCTTTTAAGGCCTCCCACAAGTGCAAAAATGCACTAGATCACTAGATCTATGGGTAAGGAGGGTAGGACAACTAAGTATAAGTGTTTATTGAGCCCTAGATAGTAGAGCCTTCAGATTTGCTGTAAAATTAATTTCCAGCAAGCTGGAAATTACTTTTGTAGAATTGGGGTTCAAATCCCCCTAGAGCCAAAACCCCCCCTAGAGTCAAAACCTAAGATTTGCTACAGTGAATAAAATTGATTGTTGGGCTGTAGTTTTACTCTATATTGACCAGAAATTAAAGATATAACATATAAATTGGATCTGGAATGAAAGTAGAAGGGTTTAGGAAGGGAAAACTCACAATATGCACCCTTTTGAATGTCCACAATAGTGTAGATCTGAAGAATTTCCTTGGTGTTATACTGCAGACCTGCACACTATTTTTTGATAAAACCCTTATAAGATGTGTTCTATTAAGCATAAAGCCCAAGGGACTATATATCTTGGGGTAGAGAAATTCCCAAGAGACAAAAACCCCAAGATCAACTAGCTTGTAAAGATAAAATTAACATGCAAAGCTAGGATATGATTTTTTTGTATTTTTTTATAATAAAATGTTTGATTTTAAAAATATTTTGAAATAAAATGGTTGAAGAAAAATGAGAGATTTCTTTTTATCTTTACCTTTACTTTAGGATGTCTTTTGGTTTGAGAGCTTATGACCCCACAAGCTTAAGATTGGACCGGATGGATTTCTAGTCAATTGGGTTTGGAGGGGAAGCGCTATCGCCCCCAATGCTAGAAATTCATTAAGAAATGGGTTCCTCCTTGGGTTTGCTAGGAGAGATCCTCTACATGATGGTCTCCAAGACAATCAATCAACTAGGGTCGAAGTAATAATAGACCACTTGATCGAAACTAGTCTCAAAGGAGTTGGTTCAATAACTTGGGTGTATTATACTTGGATCCCACAAAGAAAGTTAGGAGACAAAGGTGTATTATACTTGGATCCCACAAAGAAAGTTAGGAGACAAAGGTCTATCTTCATTCTTCCATGTGACTATGTAGCCCCTTGATGGATTGATTGATTATCTCTCGCAAGTCTCCTAAGGAACCCCTGTCAAAGCACAATTAAAAATATCCAAGACTAAGAAAAACAAACATTACAGTATATAATCCACAATAACACAAGAGAATTGAGTTATGAAAAATGACATTATGATCTCACAAAGTTTCAACAACAAAAACGAGAGGAGGGTCTAGCCTTATATAGTTTTTATTTGTAATGGGTAGTTTCTACGTCTCTCATAAAAAATAATTTTCTTGGTTTGCTCATCCACAACTAGTTGGAGGCTAAACCATTGAATATATTTTTTTATTACATAGTTCCAACAATAAAAATAGGATAAATTCCATTATTAGAATAAATGACCGTTGACTTGTCCACATGAGAGGTGCGCTCCACCACAAGAGAAAACGTATGGTGCAATAGAAGGCTTGATTTAGGTGAGAGAAAGTCCAACGCTCCTCTTAGGGACAATATCTCCTTGAAGATTGAGCTCAACGTTCATATTTTGTGCGCTCCACCACAAGAGAAATCGTATGGTGCAAGGCTTGATTTAGGTGAGAGAAAGTCCAACATTCCTCTTAGGGACAATATCTCCTTGAAGGTTGAGCTCAACGGTCATATTTTTTCCACATTGACTATTCCTCCTTCAACAACTAGTTTGACTTGTCAAATCCATTAGTGAGGAGTTACAATTTGTCACAAAAGAGGACGATTTGGTCATTTGGTGGAGAAATTAATTGCTTTACTTCGAGGAAGAGCATCTTTGACTTGTCAAAATTTATTCCAAGGTTAGAAGACCCCAACATTCCATTCCTTGACCATTTGACCTTGGGATAAGTGCCCAACGAATTTTTAGAAGTGGGACGATTTCTCTTTAGGAGGAAATATCTCCTTCAATACTTCATCAATCAAAATTTTGCAATATGAGTTTTGCTCGTGAATTTTTTTCTGCTCATTTTGAACCTGTTATCGCACGGTTTGTAGGAAAGGTCCAAAGAGCTTGAGTCAGGGCTTGAAACCGGCGTAACAGGAGCTTCCCCACCCACTGTCACCTCGATGGGGAGCTCTTTCTATTTAGGAGGGCAAGTCCAAGGGAGACGTCCCTAAGGCAATCTGGGTCAAAGAAAGGCTCAAGGGTAAAGGCCAAGTCAAGGAAACCCCTTTCACAGATTGCTGCCCAAGAAGAGATAGTCAAGGAGATAAGACCACTGATGATGCACTTGTTTGCGAGACAAAACAAAGAGAAAACTAGAATGTGCTTGCAGTGGGTTAGTACTTCATAAGCATTTAAAGACTATCCTTAAACATATATATGAGCATAAGATCAATGCTATTATTGACGAAGTCAATGATAGCCTATTAAAGTCAAAGATTTATATCACTTCACCAATAAATG
>JASDQU010815630.1:36577-50239 GCA_032191745.1 Picea mariana
ATGATTGAATTTGTTTGACTGTTGAGGCTCTTTATGAGTCTCCTTTTGGAAGTAGGGTTTCTTCCTTCCTCCTTTGGTGTGAGTAGCTAGGGCTTGATCATCATCCCTTGCTAGTAACGCTTCACGATTCACTACTCTTGTTTCTTCTTGGATGCATTCTTCCCATAGACTATCATACTTCAGTTTCTCCGTTCTGGCACATATCGTTTGGATGAAAGCATCCCAAGGTCTTGTGAGACCATTTAGGGCCGTCATTATGAGTTCGTCTTCGTCTATGGTATCTCCAATAGCTTCTAGCTGTTCTTTGAATTCTGAGATTCTGGAGAAGTATTCCTGAATCATTTCTTCTTTCTGCGTCCTTGTATTCTTCAGTTGAGTTCTTAGATTCATCTTCCGGTTTATGTTCTTTCCTTCATATAGTCTGGTCAAGGCATCAAACATTTCTTGTCTTCTTAGATGACACATAAGGAATCAAGTGGTCTTTGATTGAATCTGCAATGATTCTTTTGGCCCTTATTGTGTCCTTTTGATGCTTTGCCTTTTCTGCAGCATCGACGAGTTCCGGTACTTCTTCTTTGACGAATCTTGCTAGGTCATTCTCTTCAAGAATGAGGCCAATCCTATACTTCCAGGCACGAAAGTTTTCCACTCCTTCTAACTTGTCAACAAGCTTAACGCTTGCAGACATCTTTACCTGGAGCTAGGAAAATGACCGAAAAATGAAAGTGCTCAAAATCAAAAACTGAACTTACCAGGTGGTGTGCTTGGCTGAGGCGAGTAGCTTGGTGTGTTTGGATCTGAGAAAATCCAACTTTTGCTCCTTCAAATTTGATCTGCGAATTTCTGGACTGGTGCTTCTAGTACCTCTGGTACTTTGGTACTTCTGGTACTTCTGGTACACTAGTTTTCTGGTACTTCTGGTACTTTGTGAAACTAGGGTTTCACTTTTCGGGAGATCCAGCCACTGAAAAGGTGCGCTGAGAGTGCCAAACTGATCCTTATGGGAGGGCACACTTTTCTAGATGGATTTGGGGCTGAAAAGCTTCACCATAAAAAAACGCTAATTTTCATGTATGACAACAGTGACGTTTTTCACTTGTGAAAGATGCTTCCTTCAACTTGGCTCTGATACCATGTTAATGTTTAAGCCATTATTATAGTTCTTTGCATTTCATTAGATAACAATAGCATAATCCAAGATCATTGAGAAATACACAATCACAAGAGACACAACATTTATCCTGGGAAACCCTCTAGGGGAAGAAAACCCAGCAAAACTTCCTTAATATAGATAGCCAATACAATGACAAGAGATCTCTTAAACTAATGCAGAAGATCCTCTCCCAGATATGTGCCACTCTCTCTCTCCTTCTTTAACAGCAGATCCGAAACTTGTCTCTCAAAATGAGCAAGTGAGTTGTGTGTCTAAGTGAGGCGCTAGCCTCCTTATTTATATTAGACTGGCACGTGTGAAGTGTCTCTTCATTGGCAGGGCCGACTTCTCCCACTAGGTGGTTAGAACCACCTTAATTACATTTTGGGGCCTCTTTAATATTTGCTGGGGCCGACTTCTTATTTTGCCTATTATAATTAACATTTGACCAATCCGCAAAAGGGGATTTGGTCCTATTACAATAGCCGACAAGATCAATCCACAATGGGGATTGATCCAATGAATAATATATCAAATAATAATAAGAATACTCTTTGCAGTTACATTATTTCAACACTGTGGAGCTAGGGAAGGACCTTGTTTGTCCTTCTTCTTGTGCACCCAACATTTCCTTTTGGTTGAAGGTATAGGGATTTGGGGTAGTCACATAGTCTAGGCTTGTATCTCTTACACTTTAATTCCCCCTAATTCAAGAGAGACTTAAAATTTATTAAAATCAATCTACACACTACATTCACAACACTTGCACTTTCAAGCTCAGTTATCTTTCATTCCAAGTTGTGCAATTTTATCTTCAAGCAATTTTCTTTCCATGCGTTTTAATTTTCCTAGCATTTTCAATTTCAAGCTATTTCTTTCATTGTGAATATTTACATGTATTGATGTATCATTGTTTATTGGGTTGAAAATATTCTTTCATTTGGAAATAATTGTTTAAAGTTAGAATTCATTTCATTGCTAAAATCATTGTGTAAATAGTTCATGTTGTATTTATATTTTGTAATTGTGTAAGTAAACTTTGGGTATATTTTAGGCATTGGTCTGTTTATTGTATTGTAAAGAAAAAGGTTTGCTTGTCATTTAAAAGTTGCATTTGCATTGTTTGCTTGTCATTGRGTTGGGCATCCTTAAATAAAAACCAAATTAACTCCTAGATCATTAATTCAACCTTAACATAGTTAAATAGGGTCTACCCCGCTTGGCTTCCCTAGGAGTGAGCCTAGACGAAAGAAGTCCATATCGAGGTGACAGTGGGTTTGGACTTAGGCTTGTGCCTCCAAGGACACACCAAGTGGGTTGGAGAGTTCTCCACATTAGTAGGTGTGTATAAGGACGGCAACAAGGTTTAATTACTCAAAACCCTCAAAACGTCTAAGCTACAAAGCACCAAATGCAAATGAGAAAATGACATGAATGAGGAGTGAGGCGCCCTCCTCTCCCTTTTCTACCTCCATCCTCTAATTTTCACTTTAATTATTCAATTGATTTCTAAGGTTATTACTTTATGTCCTCATCTAAGTCATTTAGCTTTTTATCTGCTTTTACCAAAGTCACTTTAATAATATAACCTTTACTCCTTAGTGACCCTTTTTGCGCCTCTTAGCCCCTTTTTCCCCATGAGACTATAGTCTAGAGGGGAAACTAGACTATTAAGTCTCTCAAGATCCCTGTCAAGAAGAGGGGTACATTACAACAGTTTGTATGCAAACTTCTTAGAGTCAAAATGATGCTGTAGATGAGTAATGATTTCTAATGACAGGCTTCAAAATTGTTTGTATGATGATAAACCTAGGCTTTCAAGCACAAAACTCATGCCACAACAACCACAATCACCTTATACTCTAAGTTACCAAGGCTGTTATGCTAATGTAACAAAAATTTCACACATGCATTTTGTCAAACAGTTGGTTTGCATTCTCACATTCAATACAAATTTGCAAGATTTATATACCAGATTTGGAGTTTAAGCTTTGTGCTAATAAATCTTATTTCCTAGGCACCAAAGGATCTCCCAGCTATCGATCATACATCCATACCCAGAATGCCAAACATGAGAATCAACAATATTACCCATGTACTAAGAAAACTCAATCATGTGTTTCGTCAAACACTTAGTGTGCAAACCTTCCCATCAGTGTTCATGCAGAGTAATGGGTAGATACTAGAAAGTACAGTTAGCCTCCTTTGTTTTCTAGCTTTGATGGACTTGGAACTGACTCCGATGGTAGCAGATCTCTCAAGATATAAACCCTTGCCTAAACTCGAACGTGCTGCCTGCAAAAACTGAATGTTAAATGGTAAATTTTGTGGATGAAAAGGAAATGAACTAGTGCCTTGTAAGAAATGGGCAAATGGGGTCTATTGTGTAGAAAAAGGGGAATCAGTTCACTGCAGAAGTGGGGCACACAGCTGAGGCATCCAAGCAAATGACAGTCTTGTTCTAAAATCCAAACAAATTTAGAGAACTTTCATCATGTAAATTTGCCAAAGTGGTCAAAACAACAGTTATACAAAGTTACAAACTAATGAAAACCATGAAACATTCCAATATTTGTTTTACAATTCATGGAGAAAAAGTACATCCATGAAAATGTTCCGAATGGTTAACTCATAGAAAATGAACAATGTTACCAGAACCAGAAGATGTATAACCAGTGATGAAAAGCCCCCAAAAATTTCAAGCATTTACAGTGTAGTGAGTCCAGCCTCTTGGGCGCACAAGCAAGTATCAACCACAGACTTTCTATGCAGAAAAAACTAGGGCTCCTGTGCACATTCTTTCAACAACTTGTTGTCATGTACCAAAGTCTGCTTAAATAGCCTCAAACCCCTATGGCTAGGTTTAATGGAGAGTGAAGGGTGGGGGGGGGCGGGGGGGCGCCTAGCTTCTTCTAGAAGCTGGCCCCACTTTGTAACCTTTGTAAAGTTTCATATAAGCCATCATAAGAATGAAGGTGTGCCCCCTCTCCTAGCTGAAATATATCACATGAATGTGCAATGTGTGGGGTCCATGAGGGGCGCCCCCTTTTTAACCTTGGATAAAATAATTTGATTACAATCATTTAGGTGGGGATGAGGAGGGGCACGCCCCTTCTAGCTCAGAGAAATCAAACAAAACATGACTCCCATCTATGTGGGCCCCATGGAAATGTGCCCCCCTTTTTTCCTCGATGTAGTAACAATTTATTGGCATCCACCTAAGAATATTTCGTGGATTTAACTTATAGTATGACCTTAGTGAAAACTTAGGGACCAGGTCAATTAATCACAATATACCCAAAACATAGAAGAAAAACTTGGCATCGGCAAAAAATCGGCAAGGGTCCTGAAAACATTGCCTCGGAAAAAAATCGGCGAAAAAATTGGAAAAAATTGGAAAACCTCGGCAAACATTAAAAAATACATAATTTATTCATTTTTTTTTCAAAATTTTAAACATTTTTCAATATATAAAGCAACAACAACATCATATAAACATATAGGCACATAAATATGGAGAAATAACTGATATATATGATATAGTGGATGCCAAATAAAAACCTATACATCAAAGTCATTAATGAAAGTTTGAAACCAATACAAGATGACATTAATGATCACATATATAAATGTATATGTCCCAAAACTAGCAACTATCTATATGATATCAAATTATCAATGCCCTCTCCCCCTTTTACGGGAAACAATCAGGGGTTGTTTGCCAGGCCTTGAACTAGATGCAGAAGGTCCTAGTTGTGAATCAATGCTGGATGGAGGACTAGCTACTCCAATATGTGTAGAAAGTGGTGTTCCACTTTCAACTAGCTCATCATCGTCCATGCTATATGGATGCAACTCCTCCTCCTCCTCCTCCTCCTATTGCTGCTGCTCCAGGTCCCCTTCCTCTAACCATGCAGGTGCCTCATCCAAGAGAGGCACCTCAACCTCCACCCTCCACTTAGACAATATATCAATATTGTCCAAAGAAATGACATCCACTTCTGGCTCTTTCTATATCTGTTCCACCACAAAAATCTAAAAAAATTGTGGATGAATTCACTACCCTCCCTTTGCACACCTCAAATATACTTGATGGCCTCCACAAACCTCTTCCCTTGCTGCTCCACACAAAATGCAAAACACAATGAGCCAAAAAAAACTGAATTGGGCTTTTTATCTCACGGCCTGGGAATAACTGGCGATTTTTGTCGATTAATCGACGATTTTTTCTACTATGACCCAAAATCAGGGCCCTCTTTTACAGTGGAGTATAGGATTACATGCGATATAGTCCAAATGTGAAATGCCAAATGTGATGCAATTGCCGGGAGTTAAAAATGTGGAAAGGAAGAAAGGGGACATGGTACTCCCTTCTTAACCATGCACATGGGGATTTTAATGGATGAGAATGGTGCTTGATCTCTCATATAAATAAGAGAAACACTTCTCAATTGTAAATCATTGCTACTTGTGGAAAATTATCACTACTTGTCTACTACTTTCTCTCTTAAGCAAATTGATATGGATGGCTAGTTAGAGCAACTTTTTGGAGATGATGTCTTATGGATGCCTTTACTTCTTCGTGGATGTTCATTGCTAGGCTTTTGATGGATGACGGATTTCTTTGGTAAGTGGTCTCACTTTATCTTGTGGTTTTATTTATGAATGAATGTTAGTGTAATGATGCTTCTCTAGTGATGGTTGTGCATTCTCTTGGTTCCTTCTTGAAAAAACCCTTCTTGTCAAAAATTTTGGAAGATTACAAGTGGAGTACCTTCCCTTGAATTATTTTTGAAGACCCTGTTAGATGCTAGGAAGATCCTCTAGGGTGAGTAGTGGACAACCCTAGATATTACCCTAGATCCACTTGTATCTCTTCAAAGGAGTCCTTAATTGACCCCATAATCCCCAAAAAAATATAGTAGGCACTAGTCTTCTCCCAATTCTCAATCATAAAATTCAACTTTCAATCTTTACTCCTCGTTTTAGGGTTAATCTAGGGTTTGATAACAACAATATATTCATTTTCAGCCATAAAAAAGCTAGACGTTTTGGTATTTATGCATGTGCTTCACTTGAAAATCATCTTTAAAGTTTAAACCCTAAAATTGTTTTGCTGATTTTTATTTCAGCCTAATTAGGGCTGGACATCTAGGGTTTCTTGGATGTTATATTCATCTATATTTTCAGATTTTGTTGATCGTCTAAAACCCTAGTTTACTCCATCATTTAGCCTCATTTTTCATTGCTTTAATAATTGTTCAAGGGATAAAATTATCGCCGCTGTTATAACTTGTCTTGTTGATGTAACTTATCATCCTTTGTACAAGTTTTACAACAACCGTTAGTCTTTTCTTGATTTCTAGTGTTTGGGGATCACCTTGCATCAAATATTGACTTGACAAACCTTCTAAAAGTTGCCTTGGAGTGTCTCAAACCAAATCTGGAATTGACTTGTATTAGCCACCTAAACCCTAATCCGTTTAACATATCTTATCGGTGGTATTTGGGTACATGTTTAGGAGGCCTTAGACTTGGTTGTGTCTTTCCTTAGTATTCCTAAGCCCTAATAGGGAAGCCTTCCTTGTGTTGGATTCAATTATTCACTAAAAAGATGAAAGTTGTTGCCTAGGTGATAGTGGTGATATCTTCCAATGTTTCACTAGTCTTGGTACCTTGTGAAGGATTTGCATCAAGGTGCTAGATTGCGTGGTAATAAACAACAATGGGTTCCAAATTCTGCTACAAGAAGTCAAGAATCATGAAAAGAGACAAATACGGTATATGTTTGCTCTTGAATGCCTTCTTTTGTTGCTAGAATTAGCCTATCACCACCATACATAGGTCTGCAAATGAATATGAATGAGTAGTGGCTAGAGACTGCACCTTTGTAGATCAATTCTATATCACGGGTAGAGACATTGCTACATCTCCTGGAGCATTTCTTCAACCTGGCACACATAATATAACTTGTCCATTTCTTGATTCAGTGGTTCAATCTGCATTATGAATTACTCAATCTCTATTACAACAACAGAACCCAGTGGAGGATCATGGTAATAAGTAAATGTGTTGTAAAGTGTTTTGGATATACCTTCTCAAACTTAATGGAGCTGCATTTTAGGTCTGGGCTGGTGCATTCATATTAAGTCTTTGTCAACCTGATGCTACGTTACCGGATCCGTGGGGCTAGGGGGATGGATCCATGGATCGGATACGGATCCAGATCTGGATTTGCTCTGTGGCACTGTTAATTGGTTAATGTGGGATTTTGAAATGCCGTGTGGCACTGTTACTCAGTTAATGCACAAATTTGAAATGCCCACACACTGTAATTATGATGTTTTGGCCCCTGATGTCTATTTTAATAAATTAATGTTTTGGTGAGAGAGAGTACTGGCAAGAAAGGGGTAGAGCTTGCGTGGCTTAGAGCTTTCAAAACTGTTGGGGAATGATTTAAAGCTTCAATGGTTCCCCTTTTTAATTTCAAAAGTTAATACGTTTACAAAGTGACTTGACTTAATGGCTCGACCTGTTGAGAATAAATGCACACCCCATTCCCGTTCTCCATAGGTTGCTTGCCCAGGGAAACTTCGATTGGTCATAAACCCCTTTCGACAGATTTAGGCGGATCTCATCCTTCCATTCCTTCTTGAATCAGCTGAGTGCAATCAATGTTGTTCTCCTCTGGTCAAGTGCATAGATGGTGGAGAACACCTATCTGGAAGTAGAGACATTGAACCTTTTGCTCAAAATGTGCAGTGGGGTCTGTAGTTTTCCGATTCCATCGACACGATAGTTCAGCTATTAATCTATTCCGTTGGTTTAATAGATTAATATTAATTATTAATCTATTAATCTAACTTTATTAATCTAATACGTTAATTCTAATTTTATTAATCTAATAATTATTTAATATAATTATTACAATATATTAATTGATTAATATATCACATATTAATTATTAATCTATTCATCCCAACATGATTAGAATTAATCTATTAATTAATAGATTACTATCAATTATTAAACTAAGTTTAAATAAGTTTATTAATCTAATATATTAATTATTTTATATAAATATTACAGTTTACGAATATATATATAATATAAGTTATAATATTATAAAATTTATAATTTTTAGATAATATTTATTTTTAAAAATTAAAAACAAATATTGATATTGTTTGTGCTTGCCATTTCTCCACCGTATTCGAATCCTGGTAACTTAGACCTGATGCTATATTGATGTCTAATGATGAATCAAACTGCAGCATGTGAATACCTCTTCCCATTGGGCTTGCATAGGAGAGAAAAATTTAAACCATCCACTTAAACAATTTGGGGTAGGAGTCTCACCATGCAAAATAGTTTAGATCTGCTCCTAACATTCTGAATCAGATCCTAACCTCCATAAATTTACAAAAAATCTTCCAATCAAACCTAGGATATAATGTAACTTCTCATTAAATGAGTATTCTCTTGGCACTATGAGCTGATCTTCTATGGCTTGCATAAATCATTGAATTCAGGTCTCTCCACCTCTGAAGCTTTCAGAACAGATTAGGGATTAATTTCATTCCTTGATACAAACTATTGTGTAACAATCCATATTTGACCAAGGAAGATCTAGGCATGTAAACAGGGCTCCAGGAGTACTGAGTGATGCATGTTCAAGTGTTAGGACAGGGCTAAGAAATAGTGCTATTGCATAACACCTCCAAGATAGAGCCCTTCTTGCCACTAGAAATCTCCATGAAAAAGACTGAACTCTTCACACAGCACTATGCCATAATCTACAGGAAGTCATTTAAAATCTTTGATCAAGATCTCAGCTTGAATGAATGTCTCAAAATGCCTAGACGTTTTGAGGGGTAACACTCATGATGATAAATCACGAGATACATTTATTATTTTTTTGATGTGATTTTGTATCAGCCTTTCAGGACTTAGGACTCAGGACAGATATCCGAATTCAGTATCAATGTGTGATGTATCACTTGATGGCATCATATACATCTTATATATCAGTTTTATTTTCATATTTATGTGGCAATGTGTCTGTTTGTTGTTGTTGTTGCTTTAGATGTTTAAAAAAATGAAAAAAAAGAATATTTTTGTATTTTTAAAAAGTTCGCTGATATTTTCCAATATTTTCTGATATTTTCCCCGATATTGCCAATAAGTTACATTCCAGACCCTTGGCAATATATTCACTGACACAATAAATGTAACATTGTTAAATATGAAAAAGTGCTATAGTCACGATGCATCAGGAAACACAATTCAGGAAAATCTGAATAGGTACTCGCAGTGTCTGACTTATGCTCAAAATCATGTTCTGACAATCATTGTTGTTTCACTTATTTCCGAAAATCATGGTGGAAGAAAGCATTTTATATGTTTTATTCACCCTTATCTTGTTTTTAGAGTCGGATTTGTTCCTTGTTATGAAAAGGATCTCATATTATTGCAGGTTGCAATAAGATTTCAAGTACCTCCTAGCTGTGACCTTTCCCATTTGATTGTGGATGTGGTTTCACGCCTGGGCTTGAAGACCGATGAAAGTGGGGGTGGCTCAGAAATGATTTTGCATGCATGGGACAGGTAGGTCCAATATTGGGGTCTTTGTTTATTTACAGATATATCACTTCATGCTCATGTTTTAGCCTAAAAGCTTAGGTTGATAAAATATTGATAATTTTTAAAGGTAAGATTTCTTATTTTCATTTCTTTATCAGAGAACAACGTGCCAGTGTTTCATCATTGTAGAGATTCCTTACCCCATGTGATGAGTACATTTTGAATTTTTTTTATAGCGAGCCTCGTCATATTTAAACACTCAAGAACGATGACAGGAAATATACCAATAGATGAGAGAGAATAATTGCTTGATATCATTGAGTGATATAATGTCTCAATACATAATAGGAGAGATGAGAATGTTATGTAACTCTTGTTATCCCTCATATTGGATGAAGCTTGCACTTGTGATTTTCATCATAATACTTTTATCACAAGAATTGAGCTTGCAGGATGACATTGTTGGATCATTTGATGGACTGGAGGTGCATGTGTGCTTTGGCTTAGGGATGCTGCTATCTTCTTTTGGTTGAGTTGATGCTTTGGTGGTTGACGAGTAGGTGGTGGATGAGATGCCCTCATGGTGTTCTGATTGATAAGTTGGCATGATCTTAATGGTTGATATCATGATGATGTAGTGTTCTCCCTTTCTTTGACATTGTTGACATGTTTGGAGTTTCATGAAGAGTTTTTTCTTAGCATTGATACATTTGTTTAACCCTTGATGCATATTATGGAGTGGGAACCCCCTAACTTAAGGTCTCCCTAAGTTCCAAGTGTTAATAATTGCTCCTTGGTGTGATGATTAGATTAAAGAGTGCTTTGCCATGGTTTTCTAAGGTTCATAAGATTATGATAATGAGGTATTGATCTTCATTGAGGTGGAGCACCCAATCTCATATGGGTTGTGTTCACACTTGGATGGGTGCGTGAATATTAACCCCTACATGAAGCGCTCACCTTGATGCGCACATATTGAGGTAGGTCACATTATTTGCTTGAGTGGAGGGGCCATCCCCTTGGTCTTGGAATTCATTGGGTTGATTTAGTCAAACTTAATAGGATGGAGTAGAGAAGGTTTATATTCATTTGATTTATCCACTTGCATAGGTTTTGAGGAGTTTTAACCACCTTGGAGTATATTTTATTATTATTGGAGTTGATTTTGTCAAACTTAATGGGATGATTGCACATTGAACAAAGCACTTTTCTATTTTTGGGAAGTTGTTGAAGATCCCAAGACCTTTGACCTGTCATGCATGTGAAGTGCTCCACCTACTTGGCACGTTGCACTCTTCTCTAGGTCACCCTCCTCTTGTGCACATGGTTTAGGAAAATCAACACATGGTTTTGCAAATCAGTTGATGGTTCTGGCTCATGGTTTGAAGATTATTTATGAATTTAACCACCTTGGCACATTTCTCTAGGGTGCACCCCTACTCAATGAATATTATATTATTTTCCTCGTCAAAGTGGTTACTCTTGAACATTTTTCAAATGTTCCTTTATTATTGGTTCACTCCTTTGCACACATGTAGAAGGTTGCTACACATTGAAGAGCATGCTATTGGGTTGGTTAAGGAGGCATTCTAGTTTTGAGGGGTCTATTGCATAGTTATTGAGGACATGTTACTATTTTATTGGGGTCAAAACTCTAATTCATCCACACTTGTAACCTTTGTTGACACGTGGGAGATCATTCTTGAAGGGCACACATGTGAAGGAATTTATCATTTCTTGGAGGTGGTTACATGGTCAACCACTTAGAGAATCCATCCTACCTTCTTTTGCTATACCAGAGGGTGTTGCTTAACCAACTTCACTATTTTATTCATTGTTGACTTGTTTCATGGAGTTGGTTACATGAGAGCATTATTATATTGTTTTCCTTGGATATTTTGTTGATTCTTCTTGGAGAAGAAAGAGGATCTCAACAACTCATTGCTACTTTTAGTAAAGAAGTTGTTGAGAAGGATATTTTATTGTTATTCCTTGGAGAACTAAGAGATATAGGAAAACAAATACTTCTTTATTGTTGAGGAGATAGAGTAAAAACCGATATAAGGGTTTGCTCTCTCCATTTGATGTATGGCTGGATTTCAGGACTTTTCCCCTTTGAGCTTTTGTTGAATATCTTGAAGACAATGGAAAGTTAAAGTTTTCTCCTCTTGTGGCACACTTGCTTGGGTTTACTTGTTGAAGGCTAAGGCTGGAAATGTTTGTATTAAATGGGCCTTGAAGGGATGAAACATAGGTAACATTATTCCTCGTCAAGAAGATTGTGCCTTTGTTAATAAGATCTCAATTGTGGTTATTCCCTTTTCATATATCTTTGTGTTTATCAAGGAGATGTTTAATGTATATCTTTCATCCTAATCAAGAGTTAGCTACCATTTGCATCTATCTTTGGTAAATGCACCCTGACACTTGTTTTGAACTTCTCCATAATTTGCGTTTTTCATAAATAATTTGTTGCATTAGTGGACCGAAAGATAGGTGTGTTTGTAGCTTCTTTATTCGGGCTATATTCACTCTTAATCTCATAAGTTGTTTCCCTTAGTGGTTGATGCTTGAGTCCACTTGCCAATAGACTTGACACTAGTCTTAATCCTCCCATCACTCYATTTATAAAATCACTTTTACTGTTTTTGTTTTGCTAAAGCTAACTCCTCTTAATCAACTTGAGCCTCTTTGTAATAAGCATTAGTAATCCTAAGTTAGGGAAGCCCCCCTTGAGCTGGAGAAGAGCCAACCTAAAGAGTGGGAGAAAGTTACTATGGTGACATTGGATAACTTCTCCAAGTTGCCCTTGGGTTTTCACCTTGTGGATTGGGACTTTTACACATAAGGCGAGAGTTTGAGTGGTACTGGTAACAACTTTCAAATACCTAATCACCTAATAACCCTGTTGCCGCATAATACACACCTACAAACGTGGAGAAGTCTCCAACCCACTTGGTGTGTCCTTGGAGGCACAACCCTGAATCCAGACCCACTGTCACCTCAATCTAGACTCCTTCCGTCTAGGCTCACTCCTAGGAAAGCCAAGGGGGGTAGACCCTATTAAACCATGTGAAGGTTTATTAGTTCTAGGAGTTAATTAATTTGTTGATTAGGGAGACCCAACCCAATGGCAAGCAACGATGCAATATGCAATCTTTAAATGACAAGAAACCTTTATTTTATAAAACAAAAATTAGACTAGTGCCTAAAGATTACCAAAAATTATTTATTGAAATAAATACAAAAGAATGATAACTCTTCAAGAATGAAAGAAACTTATGAAATATCTACACAATGAATAAATTTATACTTAAAACAATTATTTTTTAAGAAGTATAGAATATTTGCAGGAAAGAATAAAGAATGCTTTAGCAATGTAAATATTCACATAAAAATAAATTGCTGAAAGAGCAAGAATGAAAGTACTTGAAAAATAAATTACATAACAGGGAATATCAAAACTGAAATGTAAATGTTGTGAAGTATAAGTAGGTTGATTTTAATTAATTTTAGGTCTCTCTTTGACTTGGGGGCAATTAGATGTGAATTATTGTGAACCTAAGCTATGTGACTACCTCAAGTCGTTATCCCTTAACTAAGAGGAAATGTTGGGTGCTCAACAAGAGAACAACAAGGTTCTCTCCTAGCTCCATAGGTCAGATCCAAGGTGTTGGGTGCTCAACAAGGAGGACACTTAGTGTCGTGAAACCGTCCCCGGCTTCAACCTCTTCTATCCTCGACAAGTCACCCTTTTTTAGTGGCCAAACAATAATTGAAAAGAGTGCCTAGTTAAACTAGCCACATAGTCCTTTTCCCTTTCTTATCACCCAAGATCCAAAAAGTGGCAAGGGGAGGGAATACGGGGCAAATGGCAGGACAATTTTTTGTTTACTTTGCAAGAATGAAATCTTAAGCACTAGCCA
>JASDQU010815631.1:14697-26539 GCA_032191745.1 Picea mariana
AATTGTAACCCACACATAAGTATAGTTTTTCAAATTGTAAGGGTTTTTCTGAATGGTTTGAAGGCCCCTAGCCTTCATATTTTTATTTTCATGCATTTTGTAAGGCAACTACACTCCACTTAGAGTCCTTTCCCATATGAAAGTTTAGCTAACATAGACACTTAGGGGGTAAAAAAAACCAATATTCTCCTCTTTTTCTTTGTTTCCACATGGATGGCTTATTTGGCTTGTAAAATTTTAAGTTGAGGCTATTGCTTTCATACATAAATCACTTAAATTGGGACTAGAAGTTAACTTTGACCCTCAAGTATGCTCTTCCCTCACACCCTCGTGTGATCTTGGGAATCATAAAGGTGGTCAAAGGGACATTTCATCTCCCTTAACAAAAATCTTTAGGAGAGGACAAAGCCCCCCTGGGGTTCCTGTTAGTTTTTTGAAATCATCTTAAAGTTTTGTAAGGGTCCATACATGCCCACATGTTGGAAACTTAGGATTGTTTCTTAAAATTGCTTTCTTAGTTTACAACAATCTAGGGAAGTTTAAAGATCCAAGTAACGGACCCATACATGTCCACATGCTTGCAATATAGGACAGTTTCAAAGCTTTCTTAGTGTAAACAACATTTAGGGAGTTTAAAGGATTTGTAAGAACCCATATGTCCACATTGCTAGTTCTTTATGGATTTAAATATTCCGCAAGGTTGTACCAAAGACACATAGTAAGATAGGTAAAAAATATTTTTAAGGACCACATGAAGGACACATGTTGAAAACTCACACTTAACTTATTAAAATCTGTGCACACTTTTCACTTTCTTGCACACAAAGCCACTCCTCACACACATAAATTCTATTTTGAATAGTGGAGGTCGAAGTAGGATTTATCCAAAGGAATTATGAAAGATCCGACTACTTCTTTGAAAATTATCCACTCCCCCAATATCTCAAGCCACCACATCTAATTTTTTTCTAAAAACACACTAAGTTTTTCTCCGCAGGAGGTGCCAAAAGAAATTTTTAGTCTAGGTAGGATCTCGGGGGTAGGAATCCAAATAACCCCCTTGTTATCTGGTTCTCACATTTTCAAACAATAAAAGTTGAGAAATAGGGAACTTTCAAATCCTCCAAGTCAAGTGTTCCTACACCATAAGGTAGGGAGATACCCATGAATGGTTGAAGGCCGAGTTACGGTTGTTTTGCGCATCCCTCCTTGAGTCACCCAACTCTTGGAAGGGCATCCATCCTGTGACCCATTTCTAAGGCCAAAAATTTAAATGTCAGACTTTGACCGAGATAACTAGTGGTCAAAACTTAGGACATCTACCCAAGTGGCGATTGTGGGATGCAATCTCACCTTGATCAGATTTTGTGTGGCTATTGGGAAATATCACCAGTTCTTTCGGGATATGCACCCTCTACCCCTCATTATAACTGATTATTTCAACCTTCATTAGTTCTCTTCCGGTGGCTTCAGACCCCACTGTTGAGTGTTATTGGAAGGCCCAGTGATATTTGAGAGGAAGAATGATAATTATTTTAGGACACGAGCATTTTTTTATATTTTTCCCCCACGTAGACAAAATCCACCTATCCAAATGCTTGTTTATTTTACAGTTGATTTATGTATGATGTTCATTTGATTACATGCAATTGTGAGTTATACTATCTTGTGAAAGGTCCAAAATTATACACAAGATCTTGTTCATTTATTTTTCTCTTGTCACCATTTGCACACATTCACTTTTTTGGTCGGAAACCATAGGGTACCAACAGAACCCCCATCGTTCCAGATGCTTGAAGAATCTCCCTCCTATTCTAGGAGGAGTCCCTAGTCTTGCCAACTCACAGGCTCAAACATCTCACACCCCCGTGAGTGCTACTATTTTGGGATCAACTTTACTTGTTTCCACTTTGCTTGTGTCCAATTCCCAAGGCCATCCATCCACTAGTTATCCTTCACAAGGAGTTGGGTGTCAAACTTCTTGTCAAAGGAGAAGTACAACCCCACCAAATCTCTCTCAAGGGATAGGTCCACTACCTATTCACACAATGGATGGAACTAATCCTCCACCAAATATCCCTATGCCATACTTGGCATCCCTCAACATTCCTGATTTGACTAAACTCATGAATGATCCCATTTTGCATGACCCCACATGGCCCAATATGACTACCAAACTACCTTTAGATATTCCAAAGTTTGAAGGAAAATCAAGGGAATATCCTGCGAACCATGTTATGACCTTCCAATTATGGTTCTCTTCAAACAACATCATGAATGATTCCATCTTCTTAAGGTTATTCCAAAGAAATCTCATGGGACCATCAGCCAAGTGGTATGTGGATGAAAAATCAAGGTCCCACGTGACCTTTGAATCATTGGCCAAGGCCTTTTTGTCCTTTTTCCAACCACTAGTGTGTCACGATACTGGCTTAGAACTCCTCTCTGAGTTCAAACAAACTAGTATTTTTTGTAAAGAGGAAACCACCAAGCCCCACAACAGATGACCACATCCATGAATGGCATCAGTGACGTATTTTGTGTAAAGCGAAAACCACCAAAGAACAACTTTTTGATTGGTTTATCAAATCACTTGTCTATGTTATATCCAAGGATGTAGCATCCACTTTTCCTCAGTCAGAAGAGGAAGCCATAAACAAGGCCCAACATTTTTACCTCATCTATGCTCAATCAGGTTACTTATACATAGTATTTTTTGATGCACATAGACCCATACCATTTGGCCAAGAAAAACTTGGGATGTCCCACCCTGCAGATGGGTTGATTGGTTCTATGAACCATATCAACCCTTATGGCCACCCATCACCCTCTTATGGTGAACATAAATATCCACAACCATATGGAGGGACATCTTATTACCCTCCTCCCACTCATCAACAATCATATCCCATTGCTCCCCCTCCACCAATGGGTGGACCCTCACTGGTACCCATGATGTGTCTAACCTCTCAACCAAGTACGGGTTCAATTTCTAACTCTGCATACAACCTTAGCACTAGTGGAAGCGCTTCAACTTCCTACATGCCATATGGATCATTTCCACAAAACAATCCATATTTTCCATTTTCTGGTCCTCCACAATTGGTTTCCCCTCCAGCAGGAGAACCATAGACTGACATTAACTTTTTTCAACCCTCTCCCATTCAAAAACTTCAGACTTTTGAACAAATGAATATGGAAAATATGGCCCATCTATCAAATAATTCCAAGAAGAAAGGGAAAAACCAAAAGAATAACAATCTAGGACCAATAGGAAACAACCTCTCACAAAACCACCCTATTGGGGGCAACCAGACTCAAGACAAACAAAACCCCCAATGGGGCAACGATAAAAATCAACCATGACAAGGGAGGAACAATAACCTCCGGACTAACTTCCCTTACACTCTATGTGGTGAGTATGGACATTATACACACCATTTCCCCCAAATTTCTGATTTCAAACAGATGAAAAGTCCATGAATGCACAACATCCTCCAGCGCTGCATGCCCCTCAATAGGTCCCACAATAGTACTTGCAACAGCTGCCCCCGACCATTTTGAAAAACCTTATTCCACACCAAGGTGTGATGAATACCCAATAAGAGCTACATCCTTCCCCACCCCAAATGGGGCAGTATCAAAGCCCAGGGCCCAATCAACAAATCCAGTAGATCACAACATCCTCCTTACCATTGAAGAAGAGATTCTTTTGCAAACACATGGTCGCTAATACCATATTCCTCCTGAATCTACCCCAACCACCTAGGAAACGGCTCCAACTACAATCATAAAACCATTGATGATTCCACGCCCTAACACTGAAACAAACCCTCGTATACCCCGTATGTTGTTACGACAGAACGTACATAATCCTCATGCTAGGAAAACCCATAACTACATTATGGGCTATGACTTAACAAAATCTGTTGCAACCATGTCTATATTGAAGGTCCTCCAAACCTATCCAAATTAGTGGAAATCGTTTCTTTCCACCTTGGGGGAAGTTTACCCAGCTAACATTGGAATCATCACCTTTGATCTAGATAGTGGAGAACCATGCCTCCCCGCCCTGGTAGCTTTCCAGATACCAGTTAAAATCCAGAACATCACAGTTCATCGATGCATCATCGATGAAGGTGCATCCACATTCATCATGTCCAAAGTAGTATGGAAAAAACTTGGCTCACCTGAGATAGTACCATCTACCATCACCCTGAGAGCTTATGATCTTCGACCATCATCCCTTGAAGGGCTCTTTCAAAATTTCCCCGTAGAACTTGGGGGAAAAAATATCTTGATCGACATTCAAGTTATCGATGCCCCACTTGATTAAAATATCTTATTTGGCCGTAGATACATGTATGCTATGAAGGCGGTAGCCTCTTCTATATTTCGAATGATGGTGTTCCCCCATAATGGGAAAATCGTCACCATTGACCAACTTACACATTATGAGCCTAACCATTCCACCAACATTGAAAACATTCTTCCTCTTGTTCGCACTAGATCAGATTCTTCTTCAGTCATCGACATGGGTCCTAGAATTTTCAAAGACCCATCCTTGTTGGGGGCAGATCATGGAGCACCACATTTTCTACACCCTTCAACACAAGTGTGTGTAGTATATTTTAATGGAACAAAGAATCGAGACAATACTCCTCCCACGAAGGTTCCTCCCCACATCGAAGTTTCACCAGTTGGAGAACTATTACCTCAGGAATCCCCTGAGAACCTCACTACACCACTTATCCCATATTCCCCCCCCCCACATTTACGAAGCACAGATCGGAAGAGCGTGCTTCGTAAATGNCCAGAGGAAAATATTGATTTGGGAGGCAGTCCCCCAAGCCATTACCCAAATTCCCTACTTCTACCCCCCACCTGGAGTCCAATCATTCCCGATAGTTGCGACCCTTACCCTTCCTAACATGGTGCTTTCCATCCATGTATGGTATCTTCATCCACCCATGATGGTTCCTCAACCATCTCTCCCTCCTCAGATGGAGGGAATACTGATGCAAATCCTAGTACATGCTCTTGCCACACCACCCTCACCCCCAACTGTTGGCACCACTGCCACTGTTGGGGGTAGACAAAAGAAGAAAGAACCCACAAATCCAATTCGTCCTCGAGCTCAACCTCCTTTCCCACTATGTGAAAGAGAAGGACACCCCACCAATAGATGTCCTACTCTTTCTGAGTTACACAATTTGAGCCATCTCCCTAGAGAAACCACATTGCTCGACACTCAACAAAGTACATCCACTACTACTACGAAGTCCTCACACACACACAATAAAGCATTGTGAACCAAATTCACTTGTGGCATCTATTTAGAGTATGGCCACTACACTCATCATTTCCCAACTCTACCTCAATTTCGCCAAATGATAGCTGCAATATGCTAAATATATCGGCCAGAACCCTCTCAGCCACCCCTTACTAAGGCTCACATCACTGACATTCGATATATTTCATCATCAGTCCCCACGCGAATGAGGTACCCTCCACAGTATTGGGACATTCACTTTATGTCCAGTGGTCCCTCGCACCCTGTACATGATATCTCATCAGTGTCCCCACCACTTGAGGACAATCACACCTACCCATTGACAGTTTCCGCTGTCACCTCCTAGGATCCCTTGTATTCTCTCATTTTCCACTACAACGAAGATATCTTGGAGGAACTCACTACCCCATATTTCGCATGGAATGTGCTCCATCATCAAGCACTTTTCCTTTCAAAGGAGGCCTTTCACCCTCCTGTCTATGCCTCCATGTGCAAAATTGTAACCAAGGATTTTATTCCTTCGGGACATATATACTGGTTCAACAACCCCATCCATTCCCTAGATGATTTTGAAGAAGAAAACATGGCCAACATCTCCCCCACATTCAAAATTGACATTTCCATTAAACCGTGAATCGTATAAGAAATCACCCTTTCCGCCGCATGCTCCCTTGAAGAACTCACTTCTTACAAAGATCTCTTTCAGGAATACCGAGATATTTTTTCCTGGTCATATATGGAGATGCCCAATCTCAATCCATCTATAGTCGAACATCAAATCGACACTTGGCCAGATGTCACCCCAATTCCTCAAAAACAATACCCCCTTCACCTATCCAAAGTTGTGGCTATTAAAGCCAAGATTGACAAGTTATGCATTGTTGGTTTCATTTACCCCCTTGAGTACACTTCATGGGTCTCCAACCCCATCCACGTTAACAAAAAACAGGGCATTCTTTGTGTCTGCACAAACTTTCGTGATCTCAACCATGCTTGTCCCAAAGACAACTTCCCAACCCCTTTCATTGACTATATCATCGATGATTGTGCTAGCCATGAGGCACTGTCCTTTATGGATGGGTTCTTCAGCTACAATCAAATCCAAATCCATCTAGTAGATCAGTATAAAACCGTTTGGGGTACCTTTTTCTATCGTGTCATTCCTTTTGGACTCAAGAACCCAGGTGCTACATTCCAAAGGGTCATGACCTATGTTTTCCATGATCTTTCTCTCTTCATCCTCACTTATTCGGATGACCTCATTGCTCGATCAAAAAAGTGAACTCAACATTTAGATGACTTACGCATCATTTTCAAATGATGTCACCAATCCAATATCTTCTTTAACCCCCTCAAGTGAATCTTTTGCATCACTGCCGGATGCCTTGGGTTCATTATTTCCCAAGACAGCATCACGGTGGACCCCATGAAGGTCCAAGCCATCATATAAATTCTACCACCGAGGAATTTATGCCAATTGCAAATCCTACAAGGAAAAACCAAATTTTTATGATGCTTTGTCCCAGACTATGCCACTCGCACACATGGTTTTCTCCACTTACTATGCCATGATATCCCATTTCTATGGGATGAACATGCTCAAATGACTTTTGATGATTTGAAAGCTGCCTTATCCAATGCCCCTTTGATTTGAAAGCTGCCTTATCCAATGCCCCTTTGATTACATCCTCTACTTGTCAGCCTTAGTTGTCTCAGTAGTAGGAGTCCTCATCCAATTAGGGGATGATGGGCGTGAACATGTCATTTATTAAATTAGTAAAAATCTATCAGGGCCATCCTTGAAATATAATCATGATGAGAAACTTACCTTAGCAATTGTCCTTGCAGTCCAAAATCTGCACCATTATATCCTGCTTCGAGCTACCAAGGTCATAGAAGATTCCAACCCCATGCATTACTTTCTAAGTCAACGACAAATTAATGGAAAATTTTCTCGATGGATCGTTAGCCTCCAGAAATACGGTCTTGAGTTATCAACTCCCAAAAGAAAGAAGGCTCTTTTCCTAGCCAAACTCATTATGTATTTTCTCTCAGACGCTAAAGCTTCCCCCGTCAATACATATTTCCCCGACGAACACCTCTTCTTCATCCCCTTCGATGACCCCTCGTACGATGACCTCCTAGTCTACCTTCATACGCAAAAGTTTGGGTCTCATATATCTTGAGATTATTTTCGATGCATTCTCCATTAGGCCCCTCGGTACCTACTCATCGGAGACGTTCTCTATCAACGTGGGGTTGACACCATTCTTCGCTAATGTCTGATCATTGATGAAGCTGACAGAGTCTTGAATGATGGCCACACCGATGCTTGTGGTGATCACCTCTCGGGTATGTCCACCGCCCAAACAATCATCTGAGTAGGGTACTTATGGTCCATGTTGTTTCATGACTACATCCATATTGTCAAGCGATGCGACAAATTATAGCTTTATGCAAACAAAGTTCGAGCACCACCATCTCTTCTACATCCATTCATCACAACTGACTCCTTCTGTAGATGTGGCATAGGCTTCATGATTTTCCACCCTCCATCCAGTAATGGACATAAGTACATTGTCATGGTCGTAGATTACTTTACCAAATGATCCAAATCCATGCCCACTTTCAACAACACCGCTGACACCGCAACACATTTTTTCTTTAACCACGTCATTGCCTGGTTTGGAGTCCCACTATAGTTGGTGTCCGATCATGGTACACACTTTGAGAAAGAGATCTATGTGGAATTATCCTCAAAGTTAGGCTTCTTCCATGAGTTTTCCTCCCCATACTACCCTCATTCCAACGGGCAGGTCGAGGCTATCAACAAAGTCCTCAAAACCATGCTACAATGTACTGTCAACAAACATAAGACCAACTAGCATCATATGTTGTTTTCCACATTATGGTATTATCTCATGACAATCAAAATTTCCACCGATTTTACACTGTTCCACCTAGTTCATGGGATAGAAGCCACTCTCCCCATCGAATGTGAAATCCCCACATTACACACTTCCATTGAGCTATTGCATGACACTGCTCCAATGGAGTATTTATTTCTTACCTTAGAGTCACTTGATGAAGATCATCGATCTTCATTACAAAACAATGAGGCAGCTAAAAAATGGTCCAAAGCCACCTTCGACTTCCATTTCAACCTTCACCCATTCAACAAAGGGCATCTTGTGTTAGCCTACAATATCTCCCAAGATACTCTCATCCATGGGAAATTCGATTCATTATGGCATGGACCCTACATTGTCCAACATTTCCTCGCTAAAGGCTCCTACATCTTGGCCTCTCCAGAAGGCTACCCTCTCAAAGAACTCATCAATGGGTTGTACTTAAATAAGTTTTACGCCTGAGCATAGCCATCCTATATTAGGCTTTTCTTTGTACACATTTTTAGATTTTTTATTTTTCATTCCTGCCACCACTCCTCATGGCTGATCCATCATCTGTGTTATTAACATATGCATCATCCATTAGCCTACTACATCAGTTACGCTGATGGTGCCAGTCGTCGGATCCAGAATCTCACTTTGGTCGCTTAGGCTCGGCCACCAAAAACCAAGTTGAATACGATGTTGTCATTGGTCTCCTTGCCGAGGCCAGTCACCACCACATTCGTCACCTTAGCATTCTATTAGATTCCAAACTTGTCATCCTGCAACTCAACAATGTAGATCATGTTCATGATCCTTGCCTCTTTCTAAAATACATGCAAGTTAGACTATTATCTCACAACTTTGATTAAATCACATTTATGCATATTCCAAGACAACTTAATCAATTAGCAGATCACATGGATAACCTAGTATTAGATTGGAATTTATCACATTAAAACATCATTTTATACATAAGCATCATACATTTGTCACAACACATAGAAAATACATCATAAACATAAAATCATCCTAGTCAATTCCACCCCTATGAGTAAAAAATAGGTATCAACTACCCTATACAAAACATGGGCTCCCCATACCGTACAAACAAAAAACTAGCACTCACGATGCCCCCAGAGCTCCCCCCTTAGGTCCTCTATCAGTTGGAGGTGCCCCACAATCTGGGGGCTCATTTTTTGGTCCAACACTAGTGTCATCTCGTCGTCGCATCTATCCTACCCTTGGTTCTACAAGCGTCGGTCGAGCTGGCCCCCGGGGAGCCGATTCCCCGACCACCTCCACCTCTAGACCTTGTGGCCCCACATCTACAAAAAAACACCAGAGATAGTGTCAACATCCATATATACATATATCATCAATGTTATCTATCGAAATACAAAACATAAAAAAAATAATACAAAAACATACATCCCTGATCCCAATCCTCCCCAGAAGGCAACATCATGTTTGGGTCATGCTGGTAATCCATACCCGCGTATGGCCACCTCAAACTCACCTGTGTCATCTGGTGCCACACCCAATATGTCACTGCCATGAAATAGTGGCCACCCTTCCCACCTCCATGTCGGGCCAACACATGGGCCCACCGCATAATACACGGCTCTCGTCACCCCGTGGGCTCGAGCAAGATCCTCTGGCACAACTGAGACACCCTCTCAAAAAACCAAGCCACCAAAATGGACGTGAACACGAAGTCACTAGAGTTGTCTCACCGACACCGGCTAACCTATCCCATCATATTGGTGTGTAGAAGCATACCCCATGCAAAAAGGTCCCCATCTAGGACCTGCTCCACTATCCTCAGCTAACCTTCAGTGATCCAATGAGTCCCCAAGGATCTGTATATCCTCACCACCATCGTGGAGATGCACTCTGTCAATAGGTCATCAATATCCTTAATTGGGATGACTGAACCAGACATAGGGTTCGACCCAGTACAATGGCGATCCACCAAGTCTCGATCCTCCCCTGACACCTAGGAATCGATAGTAAGGGCCATCCCACAGAATGGGAGCCCCATTAGAAAAAAAACATCCTCGGTGGTCGAGAATGTCAGATGCTCACCTCTCACTATGAAGCACTATAGATCAATGCTCCACATCCCAATCAGATACTGAAGCAGGAACTCATGTGACCGTATCAGAGGGAATTCGAAGAACTTGAGAAACCCGCAGGCTGCTAAGTATCTTCGAACCCCTGGCTGCACTCTCAGTGCCTCTCGTACATGGTCCCAGTCACGCTCTCTCCAGTGCACATGCATCATGCTATCAGAGTTTGTTGATCACCTGCATCCACACAGACACACTTGATCATCCTCATCATCCATAAAAAAACATCAAAATATAAAAAATTTCAACCCCTTAGACTTGCCCCCAATGCGCATATTTCATCGAGATAGGTTTGCACATGTACGTGCCTGTTATTTGCACAACTACACACTAATGTGCAGCTATCTGAGAAAAAATCATGCATGAGTGCGCGGTTGTCCTTTAGATAGGCACACATCTCATGCGCACCTATCTGCCCATCCCTCATGCCCACATGTGCAGTTGTGTCAAGCACAACCGCACATTGTGCACTGGAAAAAGGGATTATACTCACGTACATATGCGCAGGTATTCCTCCTTTTCCCACGCACTAGTCAGACCCTACCCAAAAAATCCCTTGTACGACCCTTTGTACAGTCCCTACCTACAAATGCATAATTTCACAAAATGTAGGAGTATATTACCATTAACCTATCTATCGCCACTCCCACATCGATAGCCTCATGCTCTCGCAATCTCCAAATCTCCTCAGAGCAATGTAGTCAATTCAGCTACAGTGACAGGTACAAATGAGGTGGCATTGTGGGCCCACCAACCATATATATCCCCTTTTTTCCAACTTCCACACTCTATTACAAGAGCCCAGAGCCTTTGGTTTTCGATCAGTTCTCAGCCACTAGATCCTGGTCCTGCCATCGACACATTCACATTCCCTGGGTCATCATGTGCACTTGGCCCCAGAGGGGCATTTTTCTCACATCACATTCAGGTACACATGCTCATGTTCAATTTTATCAAATAGATGTTATATGTTCTTTATCATTAGTTATTGCTCACGTCGGGTATTTGGTTTTCATGTGTGTAGGTACTTGTTCCCCAAGATTACAACCCCTTTAGGTATATTTTCAACACTTGCATGTAATTATTCCCTTTGTAAATCAATTTCATCTCCCAGTCATCCCCTCTCACATTTACCTTTAGGGTCCTTACATTCGGCTCTACAGTACCTTTACCTCTGTTTCATTTGGGTACTGTCATCTAGTAGCACTCTCCCCCACATGATTTGTCCCATTCATAGTTCCCCTTGGCAACTTGACACTCATGCTGATTTCACCCGCTAGGGATGGGAGTCCTAATAGTCTTATGAAGTATCGAGAATGAACTCCATACTTCTTCTCATCATATTTCAAACTTTTCCAATGGACTCCTAGGTCATATCATATCGGTTATATTGACTGCACCTCTGCAGTATCATTTATCCCTCCATCTCATCCACCATCAGTTTTTCCATCTGCAGATTTTCCTCCATCCATTTACCTAATACAGAAACCCACCCATGGGCCCCTCACCCTCCACCAGTTTTCTTT
>JASDQU010815632.1:5325-36476 GCA_032191745.1 Picea mariana
TATCCCTTCATTTGCTGGATAATAATAAAGGAAGGACCTGGCAATTTCTCTGGTGGACGTAGCCCACACTGGGTGAACCACGTAAATCTGTGTCTCTCTTGTATTGTGTGTCTTCTATGTTTTGTTTCTGCATTTGTTTTATTTTATTGCTCCGCGGTCCTGTTTTTCTAACAGAAGAGACTAGTCTTATCTGCTTGTTATTTTTGTCTTCATTGAAAGATTGGTTTGGGTTTTTATGGTATATTGCTTTTCATTAGTTGATGGTTTTTCTTAGTTCCACCATTGTTGTGTGGTTTCTATTGAAAATTAAAAAACATTTTTCTTTGTAAGCAATTTTTTATTTTGAAAATATTGGCATTCAATTGTTGAAATAGAACGAATAGAGAATTTGCATTATTCATGATTCGTTGATGTTGCATTTCAAAGAAGATCATATATCGTAGTTCAAGTTGTTCCAGAAAACTCCTCTTTCCCTCCTGTAAATAGGATTCATCGAACAAAAAATTGGTATCATTCATTCCTATCTATGCATTGTTTGGTCAGAGTCTCATAAAACATCAGTTTCATTTCAGTCTCTTTCGAGTAACAACAACCTTTAATAATATTGCGCAATTTTTAAAATTTAACTAGTAACTCTTTTCTAGGACTCTATTACACCAACATTATCTAGGCTAGAGCTTTGGAATAGGCAGTGAGATACACTCTCCAAAGCACAAAACACACAATAGCATCTTGTGGTAAGGAGTGTCAAATTCCATTTGCAGCATTTTGTCCTGGGAAGCCCTTCTCACACAAGAGTCAAACCCGAGGTCGCATTGATATTGACAGAGTTACTCACCCTGCTTTGTTGATATTGGTGTAGAGATTGCACGTATTATGGGGGTTACTTGAAGGTATACCCACAATGATGAGTGGAAGCCTCTCAATCTGATTTTGGGCTAGATGCCCTGCCCTTGCGTGTGGATCAGACTGTCGACTGTCCCCCCAGGCTTTATTGTTGTTGGTGGTAACCTTAGTGGCCTATATTCTTAGGGTCTTACACAAGGTGAATTTGAAGGGGCAAGTCTTCACAGTACCTGGAATTGACGTTGGCCAAACTCACTCAGTCTCCTTGGAGGGTATACCCACGATTATGTGTGGGAGCTTGCACCAGGGTGTAAGTCCTTTAAGAAGGTCGTCAACGTAACTTTTACACCCTAGCCCAGTCCCTTCTTGTCTTGTTGTTGTGACGTTGGATTTCATCACCAACTAGTAACTTTGGAATTAGAAGGTCTTGTTTGCTTGGTTTTGCTTCCTAGATTTTTACTAGCGCATGTTGTTTGTTTACCCAAGTTGACCATAGAATTTCCTTCGTAAGTTTTTTAACTCGATCACAATTGACCCTCCACGTCATTCACGTAGAATTCAAGGCTTACCCCCAGAAAATATAGAAGGTTCTCAACCCTTGCCTACCAATTCACCATAGGGCTCTCCTCAATAGAGTGAATTCCAAGACATTACCACTCCATAAGTTGAAAGAACTGACTCTCTAGAACGGTTTCGAATTACCAATTCTCCAGAGGAATTTCGACTTCATCCCAACTCTGAGAGATGTATTATGCAAGTGAATTCTTCCAAAGACTTGGTTTTTTTGTCTTCTGGATCACCGACTGGACCTTTCCTAGGACCTGAGGGTGAAGATCCTTTTTGGACTACTGGCATTTTTAGACAGGATCTCTTTGACTTAGGAGTAGGCATTGATATCATTGTCTCACCTGTGCTACTCGAAAAATCTGATCCAGATGCAACACCTTTTACTACTGCTTATTATTTTCTTGGTACAGAAGCTCCACGAGCTGACCACATCTTGACTCTCCCTTTACAAATGGTCGATTACACAGATTCTACGAGTCTTCACACTGAGATTACTATGGCTAGTCAAGCCCCAATTGGCACACTACTTTCTCCCAGAGTCACCCTGACACTTCCACCTACATACCGTGCGTTGAATGCCTCTATCCCCACTCCTACGCAAATCACATCCAAAACTCCTGGTGGTCCCTCTCCTTTTGGGAACCATCCTCTCGGTTTGATTTCAACACTTTTTCCACCCCATTTTAGAGGACCTTTTTCCATCCTCTATCAGAGGCATTGATCCTAGTGTCACCATTCCTTCATTCACAACAAATTACTAGATTCTTGTTGGTGGACAATTTCACCAAGGAGGCCCAACTCAACCCCCCCTTGCAGGGAAAATCCCAATTGGGACACAACCCTTGATTTGAGGGAAACCCCCACTGACCCCACCCTATGGAAAAAACCTACCTCCATCTTTGGCCCAGTATTGGAATCATCTTATACAACATAACCCTCACCCGACTGGGGGGAAACAACCTCTAGCTAGCTCCGTCATACCCCCTTGTATACGACAACCCTATCCAGGTACATCTAATCCTATTTGGGGCTCGAATGCTCAAACCCACACCCCCATTCAAGGGTACAACCCTATGATTTAATTCCCTCCACAACAACCACCGAATCTACCCCAATCTTCACATTATATGTAGATTGCTTATGGTCCCACTGGTTTGCCGATAGGACTCCCTCCCCAAAGTCACCAGTACTCGCATGTGAATAGACAGTTACCTTTCTTATCCACCCTGGACCTTCTGGATCTATCAAGGATTTTAAATGATCCGATTTGTCACTCTCCCCAATGGCCCACCATACTGGCCAAAATACCATTTGACATCCCTAAATTTGATGGCAAACTGGGAGAGGACTTGAATAATCATGTAATGAATTTTCACCTTTGGTGCTCATCCAACTCCTTGATGGATGACTCTATTCGTTTACACCTTTTTCAGCGAACCCTCATGGGTTCTGCCGTGAAGTGGTATATAGAATTACCACGAGGTTTCTTCACTGACTTCATCACCCTTGCTATGGCTTTCCTCACCCACTACTAGTTATCGATCCACTATGAAACAGGGACCGAGATTTTGAGTTCTTTAAAACAAACCAAAGCCACTCATATCTCCGATCACATTCATGAGTGGCGATGGAGACGACGTCTCATCAAACACGAACTTCCCGATCAGTTGCTGGCAGAGTGGTTCATGAAATAATTCATGAATGACATCGATCGTGACATCACCATGGGTGGAGTTGTCATGGAAGAACAGGCCATTAGTCATGCTCAATACCTTGACCTCGTTTACTCACAAATGGGTACTCTTTACGACTTACTCCCTGATGCGCCTCCTCCTTCTACTTCCGCCACTTCAACTACTCCTGTTGCTTCTCATGCAGCCGACGGTGTGATTGGCACTTTCCATGCCCAACCTCATTTTGTCCAAACCTCTGGCAACAACCCCAAACCCATTTCTTCTAATGTTCAAAATACTTCGTCTCCTATCCCTCCCACCGACAAGATTTCTAAGGTGAATGTTGTTCAATCTACCTCCGCTGGTAAAAACAAATCCAGAAAGGGAAAGGGTAAGAATAAGGAGGACAAAAATAATTCGCAAGCAGAAAGAACCAAAACACCACCTATTGATGATAGAGATAAGTGCAAACCCTGATACCCTTGTCTTATCTGTGGTGATGATCACTACACTAAGGATTGTCCACGATGAGATGAGGTTACTAAGTTCCTTCAAGGGACCATGAAACCACCCACTCTGGCCGTATTGTCACAACCCTTTTCTTCTCAACAACATGCCAAATTGGTCATTCACGACCAATCTTCCCCCTCCAATACATCCTATGTCTTAATGTGTACAGGATATTCAAACAAGAATGACATCACACTTACCACTCGAGCCAAAGATTATTCTTCCTCTAAAGAGAAGGTTGATGATATACCTCTTTCATTGGTCCAACCATCTCCCATGACTCCACCTACCAACGGTCCTCTTCATATTGAACAACCGAGCCTTGACAGAGTTCTTCGCCCTCCTCCAAAGGGCGTTGTTCAGAAATCGACTTTCAATCCTCATGCCCGTGTTGCCCAGAACTATAGTATTGTTGAAGATCTGGCCCAAGCACCATCTGCGATGTCAACCCTCAAAGTCCTTCAAAGTTGTCCTATACAAAGGAAGGCACTGTTGAAAGGTATTGGTGGAATCGACCGTACGGATATGAATTTAATAATTTTTGACTTGGAAGATCACATTCCAAGGTTAACCCCTCAACTCGCATTCCAAATACAAGTTATTGTCTCCGACAAAAACATTTGTAGAACAGTTATCAACGAGGGTGCCTCGATGTGTGTCATGTCTATTACCTACTGGAAAGCCATCGACTCTCCCCCTTTGACCTAATCCCACAACACACTCAAAGCCTTTAATGGCTTTGGCTTTAAGCCTTACGGTGTCCTCCCTTCATTTCCAATTACGTTAGAAGGAAAAATGGTCCAAGTTGAAGTGGAAGTCTTTGATGCTCCTCTCGATTACAACCTTCTACTTGGTCATAGTTGGATTGATTCCATGCACGCAGTTGTGTCGACTCTTTTCCATGTTGTGCATTTCCCACATCAAGGAAAGGTAATTATTGTCGACCAATTATCCTTCTTTAACTCAGATGCATGTATCGACAACATATCGTTTATTGCCAAAATCCCCCTTGGATACGAGAACGTCGGTGTGGGTGTTCTTAAAGACTCCTCGTTAATGGGTACCTCCCCATCCCACCACCCGATGTTCCACATCCGTCTGTCGCCTCAATTAACATGATCTTTACCTCTATTCATGGAACCCCTATGTCTCACGACCCATGGATGGTACCCAACCCCGACAATCATCTTTGTTATGACAATGAAATGCCTTTAAGTCCGGTCGAATTTTCCTATCAGGCCATTCAATTGATAACCCCTTATACCCCCTCTCTTGGTGATTTATCTCCAGATCCTTTCCATGTCATTTTTCCCATGGATGAGATGATCATGTCTATTATGGAAGACACCTCCTGGGACGATGGACATCATCATTCCATCATCTTCCTAGAAAAACAAACCATCGAGAGATACTAAGGAATCTCGACCCCATCGACCGTTGTCGTCATTTCTACCATTCTCGAGCCTATACACGATGTGTTTTCCGAAGGGAGCTTGAGTAATATATCACCCACCATCCCCCTCGACATATCCATAAAACCTGGAGTTGTTGAAAATGTGCATATCAGAGCTTCGTGTTCCCTTGACAAAATTGTCACCTACAATTCACTTTTAAAAGAATTTTGTGACGTCTTCTCCTGGAGCTATGAAGAAATGTTGGGTACTAACCTCGACATTGTGATACATGAGATCAAGACATACCCAGACACTAAACCCATTCGACAACACCTTCGTCCAGTCCACCCATGTAAAGCGACCGCTATCAAGCTTGAAGTCAAGAAACTTCTCAAAGCCGACTTTATTTACCCGGTGGCTCTCACTGAATGGGTTTCCAATCTTGTCCCAATTGACAAGAAACAAGGAACAATCTACATGTGTGTTGATTATAGGGATATTTGTTAATATTATGGTAGCTGCGAGAGGTATTTACCTCTATGTGTGAACCTGACGAGAATAGAAGACTCCGAGAAGCAAGAGAAACCCTAATAAGTTGGCTAATAACCCTAGAAGCCTTGTCGGCTCAAGAAGGTAATTTATATTAGGCCATTAGCCTCCAAGAGAAGAATTCAGCCAATAATAATAATAATAATATACTGAACAGACACATATCCAGAAGGAGAAGTTGGCCCCAACAAAAATGGCAGGACTACTATAAACACAGGGCACGAGTTCTCATTTGTAGCATCTCAGAATTGCAGTTCCTAGTTTTGGTGTGCACTGCAGCTCTAGTTTGGTATGCAGGTGTGGAGGAGGACTGCAAGTGCAATTGCAACAACATCTAGTTTCAGTATTGGCTTGAACTATCTATTGGCGAGGGTTTGGACTATCTGATCAGCCTTTTTTGTTGCACTATCCTTGGGGAAAGGTGTGCTACCCTTTGTTTGGCTATCTAGCCTAGGGTTTGCTTCTGGAGGAATTCTTAATCAAGGTTAAGGTGCTTGGAGGGAGGCTTCGGCCTATGGTTGGGTGACAAAGGTATTGTCAATGGTAAAATGAGCACACCATATTCTATATTCTAATAGGTTATCGGCCCACACCCCTTTAGTTAGCCTAAAATGCTGGAAGGAAACATAGCCACTAGATATTGAGCTCGTTGAAGAACTATCGCTAGGGTTACTAGTAGAAGCAGCTTCCAAGACACTACGACTAGGGTTACTAGCAAGTGTAGTTGCAGAAACCCTAAACCTCTTGTTGAGGCACCTTAAGTGACGATATTGACCTAATCTCTGGATAGATCAATGTGCCCTAGCCCAGCGCATCTCCTAGTACTCTCAGAAAGCCAAGACGTGAAGTTTGAATTTCTGGTCAAATCTAGGGATTGACCAAGTCAAGAAATCCATGATGAACTCTATGAATTTTGAGAACAAGCTAGATGGAGCCTCTAACTTCATAGCATGGAAGACAAGGATTTACCTCATCCTTGCTAAGAATAAAGTGTTGGATATTGTGAAAGGAAATATCATGAAGCCAGAGTTTAAAGAAAGAGAAGAGAAGGAACCGCAGAACGTTGCAGCTATGGAGAAGCTGTAATGCCCATCAATATATATATCTAACATTATTATCTTCACGAGCATTTATTTCTTAACAGCATAATACAATATCTAATCAACATAATATCAATTTGCTTACCAGCAACTTAAACAGTTTAGATTCATCAAATAAATTCATAGCAGAATAAATAATTACATAACTCAACAAGGTCCCTGATTCTGATGCTATTTCCGTTGCCAGCTGCCTTCCTTCTGCTACCTGCTACACAGTCCAGTCCTGCAAACATAGAAAATAATTGCCCAAAACCTCCTGTCCACCCTGCCAACTAGGAAAACAACCTAGCTCCAGGATATCTACGGATATCCTGGCCCTCCGAGCCCAAAACCTCTAGCAACCCCGATCCAATGTGTAAATCCCAAACACAAATCTCTCCCTGGTCCNACAATATCTAATCAACATAATATCAATCTGCTTACCAACAACTTAAACAGTTTAGATTCATCAAATAAATTCATAGCAGAATAAATAATTACATAAATCAACAAGGTACCTGATTCTGATGCTATTTCCGTTGCCAGCTGCCTTCCTTCTGCTACCTGCTACACAGTCCAGTCCTGCAAACACAGAAAATAATTGCCCAAAACCTCCTGTCCACCCTGCCAACTAGGAAAACAACCTAGCTCCAGGATATCTACGGATATCCTGGCCCGCCGAGCCCAAAACCTCTAGCAACCCCGGTCCAATGTGTAAATCCCAAACACAAATCTCTCCCTGGTCCAAGACTCAGAGTTCTCCCCCAAAATCCTTCTCCCCCTCTCGAATGAATGCCTCCAACAATGAATAATCCCTCTCCCCCATCCTTCTCCTTCCCTTATGCCTCCATCATCTTCCCGAACCTTCACTCCTCACCAAACCTTATCCATACATTTATGTCTCTTTACTAGTCTTATCCCTTAATTAATGTTCATTTTATGTATGGGTTACGTTATCCCTTATGGGATACGTAACCCATTTAAACTTATATTTTATTTTCCCCTTTTTTAATACATTAATCAATTACTTTAATTAATAATCAATTAATCACTAACCACTAATTTAATAATTAATCATTTAATGTCTCATTTAATAATTACTCATTCCTTAACCCCTAATCAAGGAGTTAATCCTACTTCAGCTACGTATAATCAAAATAATTAATTAATAACTTGTAATCAATTAAGGTTATATAATAATTAATTATAATTTAGCCCATGTTTAGGTTTATTTATGAAATTATTCATAGTAATAAGAAAAGGGTCATTACAGAAGCTCAAAGATGTTGACATCAATGCCATGAGTATCATAGTGGATTCTATAAAAGACCACTTGATACCCTACATCTCCCATCTTGACTCATCGAAGAAGATGTACAATGATCTAACAAATCTCTTCTCAGTCAAAAACATTGGACAAGTTATGAGTCTGAAGAATGAGCTCCATGACATGAAGATGAATGATGATGATAGCATAACATCATACTTTGTAAGGATCTCCCAGTTAAGAGATCAACTATAAGCTATTGAAGAGATCACTTTAGAAAAGGAATTGGTGAACATAGTACTCAATGGTCTTCCCAAGACATGGGATGCATTTGCCGCAAGCATGAACACAAGGAAGGAGTACCCGACATTTGAAGAAGTTTGGACTTGTTGTGCTCAAGAATAATCAAGGATCATTGCAAAAGAGAAACCCCAAAAGAAGTATGATGATCAAGCCTTCACAACAAGATTCAAGAACTTCAGGGACAAAAGAAAGTTTGTTTCAAGAAGGAAGCCAAAACAAAGAAAAGATATTTCAGAAATACAGTGCTTCAACTGTCAAAAGGAAGGAGAAACACAAAGCATCGATTGCCGAAGAAAAGGAACCTACAAAGAAGACTAAGCAGGATGGAAGAGACTTCTTCTACTAAAAGATAACAAAACTCTTCTTATTTCTTGTACATATCTTGTTTGCATCGTCTTTGTACATATCTTGTATATCTATCTCTTAGAAAGACAAAATGTTCCAAGAAGGACTATATCCATGGAAGAACAACAAAATAAGGATTACTATATAGGAAAAGATGAAATATATATATTACAAGATAAGCCGAAATCATAATCAATATTGAAGAGACTTAGAAGAAGCAAAGACAGAAAGAAGTCAACAATCGAGAAGAAATTGGAAAAAGAATTATGACATTTTGTAGAAGACAACAAGATAGAAGCGTGGACTCTATTATACATTGCAGAAGACAATAAGGATGTAGATGGAAGCATGGACTCTATCAGATGAAGGGAGCCAATTATATGCACTCTTTCATGAAGCAAGGATTAGGAGGGATCTAATCCTATGATCCATTGAATATGATGAAATGTATATATCCATGGTAGCAGCCATGAAAGATAGTACGTGTTCAGCTCAACCACAGAAGAAGACTTCTTCGAAGAAAAGCCTTAAAGTATTCTTGGTTTTCCATCCAGATCTGTGATCCTATGATGAAAGGAAGAAGTGGAACCTCTAGAACACGGAATCTCCATGAATCCAAGAGATAATGAAAAACATGAAGAAGAACATGAAGATTCCAAGAAAGAAAGAAAAGCCGGAACAACCATTCATTACATGAATAATCACAAGATTACCAAGCCAAATATGAAAGCAATCAAGCAGAAGAACTGAAAGTTGTGATGAAGAATAGTGTATGGAAGGCTTATGAATGAAAGCATTGCGAGATCTAGAACCAGAGTTTCTCTCATATGGAGGGAGAAGACTATGATGATTGCTTGTTCCACTATACCAGACTTATCTCTATATAAGTCATTTTATCATCCGCAACATCCATGAGTTGGAGTTCAAAATTAGATAAATGCAAAGAATGTTCTCCAGAAAAATTGAATAAAGAGTGTATGAAGAGCAATCTCAAGACTTTGAGACATACTAGAAAGAGACTCATGTATGCAGATAAGAAGAAGACAACTTGGTGGAGAACCTCCAGTGAATAGCAGAAGCATGATGAAGATTTCCATAACATCATGATGACTACTCAGTAAATCAGATCTCATGATGACAGAAGAAGTTCTAATTGGATATGTTCCAAGTTCTCCAACTATGATATACTCTATCATCCAGATCTACATGAAGCCTTCATAGTGTTCCAGACTAAAGTAAAAGTATTACATTGTCCATGATGAAGTCCAAAAAGGAGAAAGTGGTTCTCCAATATATATCCCCACTAATGAGCAGACAACAGATATCCTGACAAAACCTCTATTCAGAATCAAGTTTGCATATTTCCGAGAGAAGATAGGGATTGGAAATAACTCCCTTAGCTGAAAGGGAAGATTCTCCAAGCTAGAAGAAGGTACAAAAAATATTATTGAAAAAAAATTAATTTTGTGATTTAAATAAATCTCCAGTTGGGAGGGAGCAATGAAAATATTATTTATTAATTGAAAAATAGTCCAGATTGGATAGATGATTTCTTGTTCGGAAAGTGGATTGAGACTTCTGACGAACAATGAATTCCCATTGTAGTTAACATGGGAGGCAGATTGATTGTTGATGTATCATAGACAATGACTTTCCATTGTTGTTAACATGGGGAGTGGTCTAGGACAGTCATTCTTCTTGGAAGTCACTCTGAGTAGTGGTCAAGTAGAATGGTCCGCCTCGTCGGGCAGTAATTCTTTCGAAGTTCACAGTTGTGAGTGGTTTCAAAGAATGGTCCATTTTGGAGGTTGATGCAGGAAAAACATTCCATAGGGAAGACTCATTCTCTCGAGGTTACACTTTGTTTAGTGTCAGAGGAATGGCCCAGGGTGGGGAATGGTCCAGATAGTTATTCCTTAGGGTTATACATTCTCTCTAGGGTGCACTTTGATAAGTGTACGAGGAATGGCCCAGGATGGGGAATAGTCCAGGCTCAACAATCAGGGATAGTCATTCCTTAGGGTTTATACATTCTCTCCAGGGTGCACTTTAATTAGTGTAGGAGGAATGGCCCAAGGTGGGGAATGGTCCAAAGATTTCTTAGGGTTTATACATTCTGTCCAGGGTGCACTTTGATTAGTGTAGGAAGAATGTCCCAGGGTGAGAAATGGTCTAGGCTAAAAAATCAGAGACAATCCTTCTTCCTTGTTTGTGAAGAATAGGGCAGATAGCCCATCGCTGATGAGGGCAGATATTATTTTAGATCTCACAAACGTGAGTGAAAGATTGGCCCAGAGGATTCAGTTTATATTTAACAATATTTTTCTATGTAGGATGGAATCAAATGATTTTTATGGAGACTACTTGTCTCTAGACAGTAGAGATATACTACTGTGGTGGATATGTTCCATTGTTCATGAGGCACATATTCTTTCAGAGCTCACATATGTGAGTGAAATATTGGCCTAGATAATTCAATCTATATCATAACATTGTTTCTGTGCAGATTGCTATCATATGTTTGTTATGAAGATTATATGACAGTATATGAAGACTACTGTGGTGAATATGTGTCACTGTTCGCAACCATATGTTGTTAATCAAGTACTTGTGTGTTACTTGATGTGGTAGTGAACCACTGGATTGTAGTTATGAACTACTATGAATAGACACAGTTGTGCTCTACCCTTGTTCTAATTTCCTTGAAGACTATCAACAGTTTATTGGAGATAATGATCATTCATAAGGATGATGAACAGAGATTTTCCAGACGGAAAACAGTTCAGAACTTTTTACTCCTCTTGTATCACTCTATGGTGAGAGTGACTTATCCAGCATCATATCTAATTACTCGGATGAAGTATGATTTTGAGAGTTGATGCAGCTGATGGTGATGGTGATGATGATGATCTATTCATGAAATAGTCTAGATGACTATATTGATGCTACCAAGTAAATGGTATATTTTTGCACTCAAGTCCATTACTTGTAAATACCTCTCTAGCTAGGAGGGAGTGTTAATATCATGGTAGTTGTGGGAGGTATTTACCTCCACGTTTGAACCTGACGAGAATAGAAGACTCCGGGAAGCAAGAGAAACCCTAATAAGTTGGATAATAACCCTAGAAGCCTTGTCGGCTCAAAAAGATAATTTATATTAGGCTATTAGCCTCCAAGAGAAGAAGTTGGCCAGAAATAATAATAATATACTGAACAGACACATATATAGAAGGAGAAGTCGGCCCCAACAAAACTGGCAAGACTACTATAAATATAGGGCACTAGTTCTCATTTATAGCATCTCAGAATTGCAGTTCCCAGTTTTGGTGCGCACTGTAGCTCCAGTTTGGTGCACACATGTGGAGGATGACTACAGGCGTAGCTGCAACAACAGCTAGTTTCAGTATTGGCTTGGAATATCTATTGGCAAGGGTTTGGACTATCTGATCAGTATTTTGTGTTGCATTATCCTTGGGGAAAGGTGCGCTACCCTTTGTTTGGCTATCTAGCCTAGGTTTTTCTTCTAGAGGAATTCTCAATCAAGGTTAAGGTGCTCGGAGGGAGGCTTCGGCCTATGGTTGAGTGACGAAGGTATTGTCAATGGTAAAACGAGCACACCATCTTCTATATTCTAAAAATATTAACAAAGCATGTCCTAAAGACAACTTTCCTACCCCCTTCATTGACCAGATCGTCGACGATTGTGCTGGAAGTGAAATCTTCTCTCTGATGGATAGTTTCTCCGGATATAATCAAATCAATATCGTTCCCGCGGACCAACATAAAACCGATTTTATTTTACCTTGGGGCACTTTTGCCTATCGGAAACTTCCATTTGGTCTAAAAAATGTTGGCGCAACTTTTCAACGTGCTATGTCTTACGTCTTCCATGACATCAATCACATCATGCAGCCATATCTCGACAACTTACCCGCTCATTCCATGCACCGTGTCGATCATCCAATACACCTCTGAGCCATTTTCCTTCGATTTTTTTTTACCATATACCCTTGAATCCTCACAAATGTGTTTTCTACGTAGAATTTGGCCAAATTCTAGGCTTTATTGTTTCATGTCAAGGGATGAGGGTAGATCCTTTGAAGGTTGAGGCGATTCTCAATCTCCCTCCTCCTTCTTTGCTTCGCCAGTTACAAATTTTTGCAAGGGAAAGAAAACTTTCTTCGTTATTTCATCCCAAACTATGCCGAGCTAACTCTTGGATTTACGTGACTACTCAAAAAGGGGTCTAAGTTCATATGGGATACCATCGCCAACAAATCTTTCGAAGCTTTGAAACTATTCCTGACATGTACTCCACTTCTCTTCCCACCTGATTAGAACCACGATTATTTCCTCTACTTCGCAGCCTCACATTACACCATTGCTATGGTTCTCATCCAGGAGGATGATTCTCATGACGAACATGTTATCTATTACTTGAGTCAAAGTCTTACACCTACCGAAACCAAGTATTTACATGTTGAAAAAATGGCCTTGGTAGCCGTCCAAGCAGTTCAACGTTTCCAGCACTATATCCTCTCCCACAAGACTACGGTAATTTATAACTGCAACCCTATGCAGCACTTTCTCACACGTCAAATGCTAGGGGGAAAATACTCCAAATTGATCATGATCCTCCAGGAGTTTGACTTAGAATTCAAACGTGCTAAGTCCAAGAAATTCTTAGTGTTTGCCGAGTTGATATGCGACTTTCCCTACTCTAAGATGGAAAATGTAGAAACCAATTCATTACCTACTGAATCCCTTTTCCTGATTAGTTCCAATGATCTTTGGTATGGAGATATCATCATATATCTCCAAACACAGACTTTCCGACCCAATTTGTCTAGTACTGACCACCATCTAATACGCTACCAAGCCCGTCAGTATATTATCCTCGGTGATACTCTCTATCGTCGTGGGATTGACTTAGTTTTTCAACACTGCCTCATGTTTGATGAAGCCGAGAAATCCCTCAATGACTGCCATTCTAGAGCCTGTGGTGGTCATATGTCTGGGTATGCTACTGACCAGAAAATATTGTGAGCAGGGTATTTTTGGCCTTCTTTATTTAACGATTGTATAATTGTCATCCAAAAATKCCACGCTTGCTAGATATACAACCATAAAATAAGGTCACATCCTGCTCCTCTTCACCCTGTGGTCTCCKTTGGTCCTTTTKCGAAATGGGGTATTGATTTCATGACATGTCACCCTCACTCGGGGGCATGGATACATCATTGTAGCCATAGAATATTTTAYGAAACGGGCCAAGGCGATGCCGACATTTGACAACACTGAAAATATCGCAGCATTATTCATATTCAATCACATAATCGCTCATTTTGGTGTTCCTCAGGCTATCATCACTGATCATGGTAGCCACTTTAGAAACTTCATGATGTTYGAACTCACTGAAAAGTTGGGTCTTCGCCACGAATACTCAACACCCTATTACCCACAAGCCAATGGCCAAGTCGAAGAAATTAACAAATTCCTCATTACCATGCTTCGACGAATGATAGGGATTCATAAAACGAGTTGGCACACAATGTTGTTTTCATCATTGTGGGCTTACCGTACATCCGTTAAGTATGCTACCAGGTTTACACCATTCCAGTTAGTCTATGGTCTAGAAGGCATCCTGCCGATTGAATGTGAGATACCCTCCCTAAAACTAGCCATCGAACTCCTCCCAAACACTTCTGCCGAAGAAGAACTTTTGTTGTATCTCATGCGATTAGATGAAACTCATCGCCACACTGCCCTAGTCACAGAAGTCCAAAAGAAATGTGTCAAAGCCCAATACGACAAACATGTCAAGCCTCGCATTTTCTCTGAAGGTGATCTGGTTCTCCTTTACGAATAAGATCAGGATATGCTAGGAGCTAGAAAATTTGAAGCTATGTGGCGAGGTCCTTATATCGTTAGATGAGTTTTGGAGAAAGGAGGTTACAAGTTAGTAGACTACAACGTTATCCCTTTGAGTGAACCCAGAAATAGGTTGTACTTAAAGAAGTATTATGCCTAAGATCACCTGTGCATGAGTACTTGTATTTTATTGTATCATACTTCTTGTGTGTTACTGTAGTATGCCTTTTCATTATCTGGTCTCTACCCTCGACTGCTTATGTTACATTGTGTTTAGTTTACAGATGTCAGAGTCTTTGCTACCCCACATTGGCTTCACTGATGGCACTAGCCATAGTACTCAGAACCTTGCTTCTACTGCTTGGGCAATTTACGCCCCTACAAACAAACTTATCACTCTACGAGGTGTGTGTCTCGGCCGTGCGACCAACAATATTGCAAAGTATATCACCATCATCGAATTTTGATTGATGTTATTTCACTCAGTATCCACCACTTGGTTGTATGACTCAATTTGCAACTAGTAGTACTACAGCTAAGTAATGTCTATGCTATTCAAAGTCCTACTTTATTATGGGTATATTTAAGAATTCGCCTCTTGGAACGTTATTTTGATTATATTGAGTATCAACACATTCCTAGTTGTCTAAATACATTGATTGATGCATTAGATAACTATGTATTAGACAGACATTTGGGCCATTTATAAACCAATCACATCACATGTACCACACAACACAAGATAAGCTGGTAGAATCCATATATATGTATATAACGATCAAACATTTTTTACAAAAAGTTTTTGTTCAAGGACCAAAATCTCAAAATGTGGAGCTCATAGCTTCTACAAAATAGCGTCATCGGTGATGCTCACGATAACACACAATTGCCCGGGCCACCCTATGAAGTAGTTGACTAATAGACTCTGACACACCCACAGTGTGGTGCTAATAACGCCGAGGGATCTCCCTGATAGCCATGTCTAGAATGTTAGCATTCAACCCCTCCAAGTTTTGCTCCATTGCCTCATAGTCTTCGACATCCCATCGTGCCACTGTAACCGGCTCTCCTCACCACTGAATAGGAGATGTTCCTGGAGGTTGATATGGACCCATATCTATGTCATCAAAAAGAGATTTTTTGATTAGTTCTTGGACAAACATAAAAGCATTGTATATGATAAAAATTACAAAAACATTTAAAAAAACAAAATGTGTACTTATTACCTAGGTCACCCCACTGAGAATCCTCAGGTAGGGATAAATCTAGATCCCCTCGAAAGTCCAAACCGGCATATGCATAGTCATCAACCATCAACATCTATGGTTGCGACTAGTCAAAGAATGAATCATTGTATTTGATGATGGGCCCAGCTACGTGTCGAGCCATGAGGTTGCACCACCTCAGCATCCTCGGATCCTGTGGGGCTGGTAAACCCCACTCAACCTGTAATCTCAACAATGGGACCCTCTCAAGAAAGAAGGACACCAAAAGTGATCCATACCCAAACTGCTTCAAGTCGCCCTTCATGCATTTCATCAATTGCCTCTTCATACTGCGGAGAACTCCATTCGACTAGTTGAAGACTCATGGCTCTGTGCACTCTATGGAGTATTGGAAGTAGCTCTGGAGAGCCATGTGTGGAGCTGCACTCCTAGCCATGCATGCTATAGTGAACAATATGGTTTGGGTCAAATCTTCGAGCCCCCAAATAAAAACCTTACCCTTGCTTCTTTCTGCCTCTGGAACACAGTACTGGTGACAATACTCACTCATAGGGAGTCCGCCACCTCAGCTACCGGTCAAGCTAGTGTGGCACCCACACCATTATAACCTTATTAGAAAGTAGATATCCTCGATATCTAGGGTCAATGTGTGAACTCCCACATGAAACAACTATTGGTCCACATCCCACATATGAACCAGGTACTCCAACAACCTGATTTGGGCCCTCATGCCTGGAATTTGAAAGAATTTCAAAGCCCATAGTCTTGGAGGGCAACAATGGTACCTGGCTCATTCCCAACAATGGCATCCTCCTCCTCAGGTTCTCTTTCTCTCCATTCCAGCATTGTGACGGTCAAATGCATGCACAAGAACCATAAGTGAAGGGTCAACAACTTTTTTCAAACCTTGGCATATTTTTTATTGAGCAAAGATCAATTTGAAATTTCATTTTTCGGCCCCCGCAAGTGCCCCTTTAGCACAGTGCGAGATCCTCGCAGGTTCCCTTAAGGCCACTTGCAAGAATCATGCATTCTTGTAGGTTCCATATGGCTAGCCTGCAAGAATGTTCGGGCACAAGTTTTGGCCCTAAAATGAACCCAAAACCTTGAAAATTGCCAATGAAAACAAAAACTAAACCATGGAAAAGATAGAAGATCAAGAGCTTACCTCATTGACGGAGAGGGTTCGCCAAATGGTCACTTGTTCCTCCCGTGATTGAGCAACGAAATTCGGGGGACAATGAGGTGATGTGGGAAAAGTTCTTGGAAAAACCACAATGAAAATGGTAAAATCCCTTTTTACCCATACTTATTCACTTTTTATCATTTTTGTTGATTTTTTATATTGTTTTGTCCATCAAACCTAATGCCTAATAGTCCTATGAGTGTGATTTTTTGTAGATATAGCGACTTTGAAGTCCACACGAAGGAGTATGGATTTTTTTTCTTTTTTGTCACATGTACGACTACTTTTTATGGTTTTTAGAAAAACCTCGAGCTCAGTCTTTGTTCGTTATCACACTCGAAAACACATGAGAACGTAATAGAATATACTTTTCTCGTCTTTTCGTACTCATCATGGTAACACGAAAATGACGAATGCAAAGGAGTATCATTTAATCTCTTTTCACACTCCTTAAAAACAAAAATATTGCCGAGCGACCTTGTTCTATTCACGCTCGTAAAAGTATCTGAACAAAACGTTCGATGGGCGATAGTTTATCACTTTTTTGGTCCTGTCGAACTATTTTATGAAAAGTGAAATAAGAGAGTTCTCTTTAAGTGTTTTTCAGACTCTCAAAACATGAAAAACCCCCGAGTTTTCTATCTTTGGACTCATTAAACAAACATTGAAAGACCCGTAATGGGACCAAACCACTCCTTCCTAGGGTTCGTTAAACATACTCCAAGGGACTCATCCAAAGAATGAGCTTACATCAACAATCATATGTTATCTTCCTCAAGCTTGCGTAAAAATAAAGAGGTACTCGCCAGAAATGGTGGGGGAAATTTTGGGAAAGGGATGTGTTTTCGTATTCATATTAATGGTAGTAAGTGTCTCTCTTAAACATGACACCCCCTATTCATTATTTGAAGACTGTTTGGGAAATCCATTTGTCTCTCATTCGACTTGCTACAAGGTCATATCCTGGGTCGTCTTTGAGTCAATGCTGTCAAGTCCTTGGTCATGTCATTCATATGTTCAAGAGAAGTTCATTCAAACCCTCTATTGAGTCAACCATCTACAGTTGTCCATTCTTATCAAGTCGGCCTTCCCTGTGTCCAGTTCAATCTATAGTCATACTGTGTTTCACCTTCAAAATTTGTTACTTATTTAGTGTCATGGATGGGGGATAAATCAAGGCCCTCCTATGACGAGTCTTGTTCTATCGACTCCAACTCATTATCTAGAAACAGGACTTAGAAACCAATTGGTACCTTGGAACTTGCAGGCCTCAATGGCAGGTTTCCTTTCTTTCGACAGTGGGTTTTCATTATTGACCCCTGATTGGGAGATTCCGCCGAGTGTTCGACTTCAGCTCATTAATTCACATTCATTAGATTGTACTGGTGTACCTTGGGATTCATTGACATTAATGGTGATTTCCCTCGCACTTGTTAAAGGTTTCATCAATGACCGGTAATCAAGTGGTTTCTACCATGTTCGACTTCGACACATGTAATCACATGGCTAGATTTGTACTATTAGGTGATGAGATTGAAGACCCTGGGTCTCCTCTTTTTGGTCTAGGTTGTGATGGAGTATGTATGATTTGCAGACACATAGATCCACTTTGTATGTCACGTGGCTATGTCGTCTTAATTTGAGTCTTCTCGCATAGATCCATAATATATTCCTGGTGGCTATGCAATATTTTTGACGACATGGATCCATGGTGTATGATTGGTGGCCATGACCCACGTTCATGATGCCATCCATATGTGATCTGAGTATGGGAATGCCTACCTCAGAACTAGTATTATATTCTGTAGATGCTTGGTTGTTTGCATGTTTTCGATTAGGTGCACTCCTGGTTTCTAACACACACATGTAGTTTACAAAGTATTTCGGCTATCACAGATTCCAGCCTCATACTTTAGGGGGAATTTTATTACACATGATTTTGGTCACTTTGGTGATGTCTCAATAGTGATGTATTCAGGCTCCCAACAAGGACTTTTTGCCTGAGAAAAAGTGGCTCTTGTCTCCTTCCAAAAACATATTTTTAAGATGAGTTCATAGGTTGCTTATAGCCTAGGGTGTGAGAATCCCTCATTCTCGTAGGTCACCCACACTTAGGGTGCAAATTTCTCATAGTCTGCTCTATACACAGGGTGCGAACCTGTTTTTAAGCTTGGAAAGGAGAAGAGGTCTCGAGGGTTCTAGAAGGGGATCTTCTAGAAAATCAGTTGACATTCATATGGTTGTCATTTTATTGACTTCTCAGATTTGATGGGATCATCCTCATCCAAGTAACCATCTCTTCTTCTCCTATATATTGAAAGGTTTCTCATGGAAAAGTTTAAGCAAGATTGAATGAAGAATTGATGAAAGAATTGTGTGAAGAACCCTGCTTGGACATAATCTTGAAGACTCTATTTGGTCTATCAAGAGGAATTGGATCTTCTTCATGCAAGTACAGAGCAATTGTGTGTGTTGGAACCAAGGGTCACTGAAAGGAAGCTTGCAACATCAAGGCGATCAGGTTGTATCTGCTACTTTCAATTAATATTATACAGCGACATGTCCCTTTCCCATAAAGTCACTCTTACTTTATTATGTAATTCCTTGATCATATGCATAAGTTGATGTTTAATATACTTTTCTAACTTCACTTTGGTTGGTTTGTGTTGTCTTGGACTTGACCTCACGAGAGCACCGGAGTGAAGTGGGAACAACAGAGACCTAAGGAAGCAATATAAAGGTATGTCACTTATTCCTTCCTATTAGTAGATTCAATGATTACAACTTAGGGAAAGAGTCGTGTCTTGTCATGTTTTGTTCTAGATCCAGGTGGATCTAGGAGGATCTGTTAGTGTCTGCACCTAATGATTAGTTCGATAACACCCCTAAAAAATCTTACCACTTATTGCTCCCATCTCTTGGTGCCATCTGTATCCCACTCTGCCTTTCTTCTTTTCCTGTCACATCGCCACTCTCCTCCCACCATCCAAAAACATGCACATGTCCTCCACTCACCCCTATCTCATGTTCCTTTTCTCTTCATCCCCCTCATCTTCCACTGCTTGTCTATCCTCCTCCAGGTCACCCATCCTAGGGACGTGTTTCCCACCCCTTAGTCAATCACGTACCGCAACAACTTCTTCTCAGCCCTGTGTCTCCTCCACCTGGCTCTCACATCTCATAGCGCACGATTTTTGTCAACCACATTTTCTGGATCGCTTTCCCTCTGGAACATCCTTCCACATGGCCTCTCCTCATCTCATCTCTGCACCAAGAATGAAAATTTGCCTCTACCTAGTCATTGTTCATTCACCGCTTTGTGTCATGTGTTTCAGTCATCACGCCAGTTTCCATGTCTTCTTATTGGCCTCTCCATGAACTCCCTAAGCAGTTCCAGATGGAAGAATGAAGAGGCCTCCACCTCTTTCAGATATAGAGTTGATCAGGGCCTTACTCGATCCTATTGAAGCAGTTATTGAAGCAGTTGATGGTGGTTGGACATTGTTTCCACCTTAAATAGAAAGTCCAAAAAAGGACTGCAAGCTTGTCAACTCATGTGAAAGCCCATTCTGGAACGTGATTACGTCTAACCAAAGTGCATGATTGACCAAAGACTACATGCACAGTCTGTTAGGAAGCATGCAGACATAATGCCTTTAATGCATTGACTCAAAATTGTTGTTGTGGTTTTGCTTGGAGTATATACAGGTATTTTTTCCATTTTGTTAGTGTCAATGGTCGAGCTAGGCTCCCGCATTGTAAATTTTTTATGAAGTACTGGTTTTCCTGGTTATGCAATTGTATATGAGACTTCCTGTTTAATGAAATCATATTTTCTCCATCTCTCTGTAAACATTGCTTTAAGACACTCAGAATTGGAGGATCCAGTTGAGGGTGATTGTGTTGTTGTGATGTATGTTTGATCATGACAATATTTTTACCAATTTTAAATCAAGTTTATGTATTATCTCCTCCTCCTCACACTGAGTAAATCAGAATTGGAGGATCTAGTCAAGTTGTTACAACAACATTGTGATGAATGATCACCGTGTTGTTGTAACTATGTCTCTTAAGAACATTTTCAGTGTCTTCTATTTCTTCTCCAAGCTGCTGGAAGGCCTAATGCCCATAGCAGTCTTGTTCACCTTTCTCACCAAGTCTTCCCTCTACTCATTTTAAACTCAAGTTCATGACTGAAGTTAGATCATGACCTCACCTTCACGTGCATTCGTGGCCTATTTTTTTGAGTAAAATGATATTCTCTTGGGCCTGCGCCCACTCGACCACCCTAATTCAATTATCGTGACATATAAAATTGATGGGTATCAGGATTACCTCTGCTGCAATCTAGAGGTGACTTCTGTTGCTAACATTTATGGCGTCATTGCCGGGGACGAAGTTGAATATTTTCCCTAGGATCGAATGACATTGAGCCTCTGATTCTGAAGGTGCATCAGGCACCAGAGCCATACAAGATTTCTCATGTGCACCTGGCAACTCCATTGTGATGACTCCACTACGGTGAACCTACTATTTCAGTTGTGGCTTCCAGAGGTAGGAATACGAGGTCTACCCCTTAGTTTCCCTTGACAACACCTCAAGTAGATCCAGAGAAGCTTATCAGAAATGGAAAGGCTCCCAGAGAAGGAGCTTCAACTGCTGAACTAGGTATTTTTGATAGTTGTCATTGCCCTCTGTTAGAAACTCCGATATCTTCTTCTCATTTTCCTATCAGATCTCTTGTTGGAGTTTCTCATTTGTTAAATTTTGGGAGTGTTCATATTGAGTTTTCTCCTTCTAATCTTGGAGTAGAGGGAGAGAGTTTTGTCACTTCTATTTCCGCTCGCGTTGCAGCCTGGTCTAGACCTAGGAATTCAAAATATTTCCCTACCCTAGGCTTTATCAACCCTCCTCCTCTTATCATTTCTACTATTGTTGCCACACCAACCTCTATTCCCTCTATCCCAGTAGCCTTCTCTTCAAATCCTTTGTTGTTTCATTTTTCTCTTGCAAGCTCAGTTCTAGTTTCCCCCATTCAAACTCCTTATCCTCCTAGTTCACCTCCACCTAATATCCCTATGGAAGGTGTTCATCCCCTTGTAAACAAAACGGATGCCATAGTGGCTACAAGGTATGCCCCTCTAGCCCTACCTCAGCCCATGAATCCTCTCCTTGCTAGAGATTACTTGAAGTATATGCCTAAATTCATCAGGGAGGAGGACATAACTACTGAAGAACACCTTGCTTCCTTTTATAGTTATGCAGACAACCTGAACATTGAAAATGAAGTTGTCTAGATGAGAGGTTTTGTCCAATGCCTTGATGGTGAGGTGAGGAAATGGTTTAGAGAACTGACTGTTGGATCTATTATTGGGATTGAAGCTCTAAATAATGCCTTCTTGAGACAATGTGGAGATAAAAAAGACCTTATGTATTATATGATAGAGTTTGGGTCCTTGAACAGAAAGGAAGGAGAGTCTATCTTTGACTTATCCAAAAGATTCAATAATATGTACAACAAGATCCCTGATGAGATAAAACCATTAGAAGCCTCTGCCAAAATCTAATATGCTAGTGCTTTTGTCCCTGATTTCTACCTCCTGCTGAGAGAAAGAAGAGCTACTTCCTTGGCTAACATGCAAGATGTAGCCCTGGAAGTAGAATCCAATGTGTTGGTAGTTAATAGGCTCAAAATCAAATATGATAAAGACAACAAAAGAGGGAGATCGAAGGCCTTGACCTCTAGTTCTTCTATAGCTCACATTCAAGTAGATGAATTGACCAAGATGGTAAAGTCTCTGACTGCAGAGATGGACAAAATTAAAATGGAGGGAAAGAAGACATATAGAAATCCCCAAAACATTGATAATAGAGTAAATTTCAGAAGGTCGAATAACCATGCTCCTTATATTATTCCAAGGGAACAAAGGATTAGATATAGGGATGATCAGAGGATTCAAACCCCTCTCCAAAATAACCTGATTGATGATGAAGAGGAGGAAGAGGAGCTAGACCCTGAAATTCACTGTATTGAAGACACCTCCCCTTTTCCCCGTTTGACTCAATATGCATATGAAGAATCCCTCATGAACAATCAAATAAATGAGTTGAGTAAAGGGGGAAAATCCAATAGCATTCCCAATAAATATAACCTTAGATCAAACAAGAAAGAAGGGAAGTCTGACATCCCTGATCATCCTCTCACAACAAAAAATATTGATAAGCCCGCAGAAAACACTGCCAAGGAATAGAAAACTTAGAATCTCTCACCGATAGCCAAAGACCCTATCCCAGAGGTGAGATAAATTTTGAAGCCCCCTTCCTCCTTTAACTTTGAGTATGAAATCCAAAAAATCTCTATTCCTATGCCCCTTTCAGAACTATTCAAGAATGAAGATTTCAAAAGGTCCCTCTCTAAACTATTGTAGTCCAAGTCACCCTGCCTTTCTGTAGACTCAGTGAACCTCCAAGATCAAAATATAGCAGTCACCTTAGGCCCTATGGTAGAGGATAGAGATGATTCATCCCCTCCCTTCTACACATCCCTTAAATACATGATAAGGTGTTGCATAATTTCCTGATGGATTAAGGGGCTTCCCATAACCTCATGCCTAAAATAGTTATGGAAGAGCTTGGGATGGAAGTAACAAAGGCCTATCATGATTTGTACTCCTTCAATTCAAGAAGGGTGCAATGTCTTCGAGTCATAAAAGACCTGGTGTTGACCTTATTTTAGTTGCCCATGAAGAGTGTGGTCATGGACATTGTGGTGGCTGATGTTCTGCCCAAGTTTGGCATGCTTTTGTCAAGATATTGGATAAAATGGCTTGGGGGAACATTGCAAATGGACCTCAAATATGCTATCATTCTAGTCTTTGGAGAGGAGCATCAGAGACTGTACATAGAAGAGCAATTGGCCTACATTATCAGTGACAAGGAAGACCCCGCCAATCATCCCATATTTTCCCTCGACACTGATTTAGGATCCAGCTTATTGTAGCTCACCCATACCCCTGAGGCCCCTCTTCAAATCAGAAAGAAACCAATTCTCCCCCATGAAGTTTCTCCCTCAATCACTTCGGTTTGGAAAATTTTCTTTGATGGAGCTTCTTCTAGAGATGGTGTTGGTGCTTGAATAGTTTTTACTTCCCTTGATTTGGAAACCATATCTCTATCATACAAACTAGAGTTTGAAGTTACCAACAATGTGGCAGAGTATGAAGCTCTTACTTTGGGTTTGAGGTCTGCAAAGGACATGGGAATCAAGGAAATAGTTTTCTATGGGGATGTTGAGTTGGTTGTAAGACAAGTCAGAAATATTTACCAAGCCAAGCATCCAAGGATAAGATATTATAGGAATGAAGTGTGAGATTTAATAGATAGATTTCTCCTGGATTTCAACATTTCATTCATTCCCAGAGAGGAGAATACAATGGATGATTCCCTGACTACTTCGGCGAGAAATTTTATGGTTCTTCTGCCACATAAGATCAGGTACGATATAGAGGTAACGTACAGGCCCTCCATACCTAACAATGTTAGGCATTGGAAGGTTTTTGAGGATGATATTGAAATCAAAAGATTCCTAGAGACTATTGAGGAGTTTTTAGCATTGCACATTGATTAAGACCCTGCTTCTGAATCCAATCTTGATGATGGTATTTTTCTGAACAAGATTGTTGATCAAGATATTGTTCAGCTACCTAGAAATCACATTCCAAAGGGATTTATTCCTATGAAAAGGATATTTGACAACAATGATGTGGTAGTAAAGGGTAAAACCCCAGATGATGGTGCTGATACAATTGAGTGCACCATTGGCACAGAAAAGGAGACAAGATTTATCAAATTGTTAAGAAGCTTGATAAGAGAGCAGAGGACCGAGTATGCTGAGTTATTAAGGGAATTTGATGATGTCTTTACTTGGACCTATGAAGACCTCAAAAATTATGACACAGTTGTCAGTGAGCATAAGATCCCACTGAAAGAGGAGGCTAATCCATTTAGGCAGAAGCTAAGACAGATGAATCCTATGTTGTTTCCTCTCATGGAGAAAGAAGTAAAGAAGTTGTTGAATGCTCAAATCATAGTCCCTTTAAGATATTCTGAATGGGTGGCCAATCTGGTCCCAGTGAGAAAGAAAAGTGGATAAATCAAACTTTGTGTTGATTTTAGAAATCTGAATAGGAGCTCAAAGAAGGAAAATTACCCCTTACCAAAAATGGAGCATATATTACAAAGGGTAATTGGTGCATCAAGGATATCCATGATTGATGGATTTTCTGGCTACAATCAAATATCAGTCCTACCTAAGGACAGGGAGAAAAAAAAATTCACTACTCCTTGGGGCACATTCATGTATGCCAAAACTCCCTTTGGATTGATGGATGCAGGGGAAACATTTCAGTGAGCCATGGACATAGCTTTCATTGGGTAGAAGGATTAGTTTGTAGTGATCTATATAGATGAAATAAAAGTATTTTCCATATCTAATAAAGAAAATTGCTTTCATCTGAGGAAGGTCTTCTTGAAATGTAGGAGGTTTGGTCTTTCCTTAAATCCCAAAAAATATTTTTTTTTCATAAAAGAGGGAAAGTTGTTGGGGCATATAGTATCTGCTGAGGGAGTGAGGATTGATCCCAGTAGGGTGGAGGTGATCCAAGCCTTATCACTCCCAAGGTCTAGGAAAGAAGTGCATTCTTTTCTGGGAAAGATTAACTTTCTAAGGAGGTTTGTTTCAAATTTTTTTGGGTTGGTGAAGCATATTACAGCCATGCTTAGGAAAGGGAATGAAATAAAGTGAACCGTTGAACCCAGGGAAGCCTTTGACCAAATAAAAAAGGAATTATCTAAGGCACTTGTGCTTATCAGTCCTGATTATTCAAAGGACTTCCTGATCTTTTCTTTCACTTCCTTTGATACAATGGTCATTTTCCTACTACAAAAGAACGATGCAAGGATGGACCAACCTATTTCCTTTTTCAACAGAACATTGAGGGATGGTGAGATCAAGTATGACACTATGGAAAAGTAGGCCTATGCCTTGGTGAAAGATATGAAAGCTTTCAGAGTCTATGTCTTACACTCAAAGGTCATTGCATATGTTCCTTCAAATTATGTGAAGGACATTCTTATTCAACCTGACATAGATGGAAAGAGGAGCAAATGGATTGCCAAAATCCTTGATTTTGATATGGAAATAAAACCTACCAAGCTATTTAGAGGTAAAGGTTTAGCCAAGATGTTGGCTGAATCTAATTGTAAATCCCTGGGGGTCAACTTCGTCAATGATTGCTCAGAAAATCAACAAGCTGAGTTGTCCAATAAAATTTCTCAAGACAACTTACCATTAGCAGAATGCACCTGGAATGAAAACATTATATATTTTCTGAAAAAGTTAAAGCCTCTTGATGGAATGGGGAAGATCAAGGAAAGATATTTAAATCTCAAAGTGATCAGATATTGCCTTATTGACCAGGTCTTATATTGGAAGGGCCCTCTAGGGGTGCTTCTGAGATGTTTAAACCCACAGGAGGCCCTGAGAGTTATGTTTGATTTTCATAGCAGCCTATGTGGAGGACATCATTTTTGGAAGACCACAACCTACAAAATTCTTAGGGTTGGGTACTATTGGTCCACTTTATTTGCTGAATTCTGTAGAGAGATCAGAGCCTGCATCAAATTTCAAAAATTCTCAAGAAAGCAACAACTCAAATCCTTGCCACTAAATCCTGTAGTAGCCTCAGCACCCTTTTAGAAATGGGGATTAAATTTCATTGGGGATACTCATCTGGATTCAAGTGGCCAACACAGTTGGATCCTAACTACACCATATTATTTCACCAAATGGATAGAAGCTATCCCCAGCAGGAGTGCTTCACACAAGGTAATCATCAGTTTTCTGGAGGATATCATAGAAAGGTTCGACTGTCCTAGTAGAATCATCACTGATAATGTTGCTTCCTTAAAGTTTGAGCCTTTGATCAAGTTCTTTGAGAAGTTTGGGATTTCACTTATTCACCCCACTCCTTATTATCCTCAAGGCAATGGACTGGCAGAGTCTTCTTACAAAAGTATGATCAATCTCATTAAAAGATTGTTGGAAGACAATAAGAAGGCCTCAGATTAAAAACTCAAATTCTCTTTGTGGGTTGATCGAGTGATAACAAAGAGGTCCCTATGCATCTCTCCTTTCCAACTTTTTTATGGGACATAAGTTGTTTTTCCCTCTCAGCTAGCTCTACCTGTATAAAAATTCTTTCAGGAGTGTCAAGAAGAGCGTGATGATATGATCAAGAGAATTCATCAACTGGTGGAGGCCCAACAGACTAGAGAGCAGGTGATGGATAGAGCTCATGATCATCAACAAAATATCAAGTAGGCCTTTGACATGAAGGTCAGAAAAGAGGAATTTGCATTGGGAGATCTAGTGCTTAAGTGGGATGCACCCAGGCAGGACAGAGGCAAACATAGCAAGTTTGAAGCCCTCTGGATTGGGCCTTTCAAAATATATGAAGTGTTTTCAAACAATACCTACAGGTTGCAGGATTTGGAGGGCAATGAAATTTTTGGTAGCTTTGTAAATGGGCATTTTCTGAAGAAGTTCCTTATTTAAGCCTTAAGTGGCTCCTCTAATTTTGTGAATATTGTTTTCCTGTTTGTTTTTGGATTCAATAAATGACTCCATATCCCAACAGTAAGGCACTGGAGATGCAGAAACGTTCTTAGAGCCTCACGGGGAGGACTCTATCCCCCATGGAGCCTAATGTTATCACATAAATATTTAAGGGGGTCTTTTCCTAAGAAGCGACCCTCTTTGGTGAAAAAGAATGACAAGGAGTGGGTTAAAAGACCCACTTATCCTAAGTTTTGGTGTGAAGGCATGCCATTATAAAGTATAGGGTGATTTGGGTAGCCAGAGTATGTGTGCTCAGATCTATAGTCAAGGTTCAATCCCAGACCCCCCCACCTTTCTACCTTTAATGGGGGAGGGGGGGTCCAATATGAGAGCATGTAGATCTGAGTGGCTAAGATTTTCATGCTCAGATCTACAACACAGGTTCCATCCTGAATCCCCCTTGTCATTATGCCTTTAATAGGGGGGGAGGGGGGTCCGATATGGGTGGTTTTAAATATGCCCCCACCCCCCCCGAAAACCTCTTACCATTTACTGCTCCCATCTCCTGGTGCCATATGTCTCCCACTCTGCCTCTCTTCTCTACCTGTCACATCCCCGCTCTCCTCCCACCATCCAAAACTGTGCACCTGTCCTCCACTCACCCTTGTATCATGTTCCTTTTCTCTTTGTCCCCCTCATCTTCTACCACCTATCTCTCCTCCTCTAGGTCACCCATCCTAGTGACATGTTTCTCCCCCCATAGTCAATCACATACCCCCACAACTTATTCTCAGCCCCCTGTCTCCTCCACTTGGCTCTCACATCTCAGAGTCCACGAGTTATGTCACCTGTATTTTCCTGATCGCTTTCCCTCTGCCACATCCGTCCACATAACCTCTCCTCATCTCATCTATGCACCAAGCATGACAAATCACCTCTTCCTAGTCACTATCCATTCACCGCTTCATGCCATGTGTTCCGGTCATCACGCCAGCTTCCACGCCTTCTTGTTGGCCTTGCCATGAACTCCCTAAGCAGTTCCAGAAGGCAGAATGAGGATGCCTCTATGTCCTTCAAATACATGGTTCATCGGGGCCTTACCCGATCCCAATGAAGCAGTTATTGAAGCAATTGATGGTGGTTGGACATCATTTCCACCAATAATAAAAAGTCCAGAAAAGGACTACAAGCTTGTCAACTCATGTACAAGCTCATTCTAGAATGCAATTGCGTGTAATCAAAGTGCACAATTGACAAGAGACTTCATGCACAGTCTGTCAGGAAGCATGCAGACGTAATGCCTTCAATCCATTGACTCGAACTTGTTGCTAAGGTTTTGCTTGGTGTATATACAGGCATTTTTGCCATTTTTTTAGTGTCGATGGTCGAGCAAGGCTTCCGCATTATAAAGTTTTGATGAAGTACTAGTTTTCCTGGTTTTGCAATTGTATCTAAGACTTCCTATTTAATGAAAGTCATATTCTCTCCATCTCTCTTTAAACACTACTTTAAGACACTCGGAATTGGAGGATCCAGTTGAGGGTGATTGTGTTGTTGTGATGTATGTTTGATCATGACAGTATTTTTATGAGTTTTAAATCAAGTTTCTATATTATCTCTTCCTCCTCACACTGAGTAACTTGGAATTGAAGGATCCAGTCAAGTTGTTACAGTAGCATTGTGATGAAGGTTTGATCATTGTGCTATTGTAACTATGTTTCTTAAGCACATTTTTAGTGTCTTGTATTTCTTCTCCAAGCTGTTGGAAGGCCTTATGCCCATAGCTATCTTGTTCATATTTCTCACCAAGTCTTCCCTCTGCTCATTTTAAATCAACTTCTTGATTGAAGTTAGATCGGGATCTCACCTACTCATGCATGTCTAGCCTAGTTTTCTGAGTTAAAACGATATTCTCCTGGGCCTGCGCCCATTCGACCACCCTAATTCAATTATCATGACATATAAAAGTGATGGGTATAAGGCTTACCTCTGCTGCAATCCATAGGTGAATTTTGGTGCTCACACTTTTGAAGAAAAACATTTCCACTTATCTTACCTTTATCAGAGCACAAAGCCTTAAAATCTTACCTCTTTTCCTCAGATCTGAATCCCTTCTTAGCACACAACTTCACAAGTCAAGTAGAATATTGTGCACTACAACAACAGATCTACACACAGAGATTTATCTTTTCTTCAGTTCCCAACAATCACAGTTTCAGGTCCTGACAACGGAACTATTTGTTGGCACAGGGGTAGACCCAGGGTTCAACGCTTCAACAATGCACCAACAAAACCCTAAATAACGACCCTTTTGGCAACACCTGCGAAGCAGATGAAGTCTCACCTGAGGTATAGGAAGGTGGGGTTGTAGTTTTCAAGTGTCTACAACCTAGCTGGGACACAGATTTGTTATCACAATACTTAATAGAGCACTTAGAAATTAACATTCAGTAGTCTTTGTCCCTTATTCACATTGCAGGTAAAACCCTAATTATATAAAATCACAGTATTCATCAATATCTAAATATATCTAACCATTCAACACCTAGAATCAAAGTATATCTAGTATTCATTCACATATAAGGGACTAAGATGCTACATAATATACATCTAACATACATAAAGATTACAACACTAAGCATAGATCACAACAATAACATATCAACCACTTCACACAAAGCAACCACAACATAGGATATACATCGTTCACCCCAGTGTGGGGCTACGTCCACCAACTCTTCTCTTATTTATTAGGCTCTTCCAATATTCTTACATGCATCATTCCACAAGGCTAACCCTGCATAGGATAGGAGATCTGTGTGCACCTCACCAGATCCTCCTTCACCGAGTTAGGTCATAGCACAAAGCCTTACACAGTCTGTGCACAAAGCCTCTTACAATCACTTGCACTTAGCTCTGTAAGTCTTAACACACAGTATAAACAAAGTCGATTACAAATACTTGTACTTAGCCAAGTACATCCACTACTACCTTTTACATTTCTTATCTCCCNTGGGTAAACCCATGGGCCGACATCCCATACCCATTACATAAACCCTAAACCGAAAAAGCCCACAAGAGGGGGTGAGATCCCATGATCTTCGCTTCGCCTGGGCGCTTTGAACAGCCTGTCGAAGTCCCAAAAGTGGTTAAACACGAACAAGGTTCTCCAATACTTGGTCAAGGGCCAACAGATAGTTTCGCATAAATCCTTCAGTGGCTACCAACATGTGACGCATCTTCTTCGAGCAGAGGCACAACCCCCTTCAAGGTACAAATAAAATTCGATATTCCTATATTTGAAGGTCAGATAGATGTAGATGTTGTAGACACATGGTTGAATCTACTAGAAGGGTATTTTTCTATCAATAACTTTTCAAATAGAGAAAATATTACTTTTAGGCTCCTCAAAGACATTCCCCATGTCAAATATTGGTGGGAAACTTTCTCTGAGAAAAACGAAATAGATGAACCCTCATTATTTACAGTCATGACCACCTCAGAATCCTTCAAGGATGTTATTAAGGAACAATACTACCCTGTCGGAAGCTATGATGACTTGTATACCAAATGGACCACACTACGTCAGGAAAGAGACCAAGCAGTGCTAGATTTCACAAATATCTTCCATACCTTACGCACCAAGATGGGTATCAAATATTTAGAGATAAATTTGGTGCTCAAGTATCGTGATTCTCTACATAGATACATCCATAC